>OMNN01002563.1:0-11297 GCA_900302755.1 Chromis chromis | reverse complement strand
CAAGTATTGCTGTTGGGGGTGGGGGGGTTGCCTGTGAACTTAAAAAAAAAAAATCTTTCAATAAAATCTAAAGTGGTCACTTCAGTTATGACAAGTTGACATGTCTTGACTTGGAGCTTCTCACAGTATTACCAGACACGAAGAATTATTAGTTTAAGGCAAACACATCAACAGTGATTATGGATAAAACAACAGAATATAAAAAATATAAAGTCAATGGGCACAACACATCTTTGCCCATTGTATCACCCAGTAGTGGTCCAAGTGCTTAAAAAAATGTAGGGCTTTAAACTTGGCTTGACCAAAGGCATCCAGCAGTACCTCGTCTTTGATAATCGGGCATATGATTCAAAAGTTTCCTGCATAAACGCGTCTTCAACTTTGTCCCCTTGGTGACACTGGAGTGTTTGAGGTACAGACATGAAACTTTGTGAATAGAATCAAAAGACTGTCCCTCGGGAAAAGTCATGTTTTTTAAAGATCAGCATTTATTATCAGTAGAGCTTTAACTCAGGCCCTTTGCTCGAAAGTGGGACTCTCCCCAGTTTTCTTTACACAGTGGAAAAACTCAAAGGTTGTAGATGCGATCCGAAAACTTGACGGTGTATGAAATGAAATGTATCATTGCTTTTTCCTGATGATGTATTTCCGTAGGCTTCATCAAGCTGACCAGATTGAGTCAAATGGGATAGGACAACCTCCAACTAAAGGGAAAGAGTTATGAGTTTCTGAGGGTGTTCCTGAGTGAGGACAAGATGAGAGGCAGGTTTGTGTTGCACTGTTGCGGTTGTGTGTTTGGAAACACTTCACTCAATTGGAAAAGTATCTCACGACGAATTACTTTGTCTCATTGTTGGTTCCTGACTGCGCTAGTTTTCCAGTGACGGATCATGCACAATATACTCAGATCATTTATTGTGGTTTCTTTGTTGCGTATCTGCACTTGAGTTAGCAGAGACAGATATTGATGTTAACTGGCAGTGTGTAATCGATCTCAAACCAATGTCTTTCTCGAAGCGCAGTATTTAGAGAAAGCAGCGCTGAATGAAGAGCAGACAGAGCAGCAGGTCACCTGATGAATGGCTTTACTTACAGCCAACAGCGTAATGCTTAGTCATGATCTATCATCAACCCCACAAGCCTTTCCTCTTCTTCTCACCTCCTCCCTCCTTGTCATCTCTACTCCTCTGTCCTCTGCTCATCTTTATTTTTCTTTCTTCCCTGCTCTCGTTTCCTTTTTGTTGACACTCTGCATTTCCTCCCGTCTCCTCTTCCTGGTTTGTCTTTGCAGGTACAGAGGGAATTGAAATGTCACCAGTAATCATTCTGTTTAAGTTATATTTTAAAGTGATATCGACCGACTGAAAATTAAAGCACTGTATACCATGCAACATGATAAGAAACAATGCTGTTGGTTCAGACAAAACCCATTTTCAAGTTGCCCAAACTGAAGCTCCCAGAAAAAAGCTCAATGTGAAAGGGGAGACACAAGATAGATCGTGTTGGAGAAGTGCATTGCTAAGTGGTAAATAGTGTTTGGCTACCCTATGACTCACATCTTTGTTGGGGAAATGATAGGGACAACAGTGCACGCAAGGGACCAGCATTTCAACATCGGGAGGAAACCAGGAAAACAGTGATAAAATATTAGATATAGAGTGCTGTAGATCCCTGGAGTCACTCCACACAAAAAGTGACAACAAAAAGTATGAGAACCCTTTGGAATTTCATGGTTTTGTAATAATATATAATAATAATAATATAATAATTGTTCATAAAATATGATCTTCATCTAAGTCACAAGTATAGACTAATACAATGTGCTTAAGATAATAATACCCAGGCAAGTATGAGCTGTCATGTCTACTGAACACATTCATATTCCTACTAGAAAAAGTAAGTGAACCTTTGGATTTAAAAACTGGTTAAACCTCCTTTGGCACCAATAACCTTAAACAACCCAGATGTGGTAGTTAAGGATCAGAGGACCATGTTCAGGCGAATTTTCTTTTCCTTCTAACAGAACTGCTTTAGGGCAGATTTTCTGTCGTATGCTTGAGAATTGACTTTACATGCAAGCTGTCTGAGTCAAATTGCAGCAAATCAGCCTCAAATTCTCCACTGTACTTCACCTGTGGGATGATATTTTCATGTTAGTATGCAGTGCCCATACAAACTGTGAGTTCTTCCCAAACATAGACTCTATATAGAAGGTGGATGCAACTACTCTGTCATCACCTATTGGTTCGTGGACAACTGTTTTAAAGCCTTGATTCTGACGCTTAGGCCATCGCCGTCTTGTTTTTTTTTTCAAACTGAACATCATGATTGAGGGGTGGCTCTCACTGAGAACTCAAGGACACTATGCACTTTCATATGTTAGTGACCTGTTAACCACAAGGTAATTCTGCCCTGAAACAAGACAAGTTTTGTCAGCTATTTTACTCTAAATGGGACCTTATTTTACAAAATGAGCATCATGCTGTGTTGAAGCAGACGTAAAACTAGTGATTGAAACCATAAACTCATTGCAAAACTGTTTACTCAGGTAACAAATCAACAGAGAAGTATGGTTGTTTTCTCATTAGTCTGACTCAATGAAATGAGATCATTGACTGGCTATTTGATACAGCTTTCTCCCACCTTTCTGCTATATACATGTTAACAGTTTTCAACAACGCCTTCACTTTGGAAAACCATATCTCCAGGCTTGCAATGTACAATGAAAATGTCATGTTTTGTATCATTCAGTAAAGCAGCTCTGCAAGTTGTTGTTTTTTGTGTGAATTATGCATTTTAATTACAGTACTCACCTCCCTGTGTGCAAAGGGTCCACAAAAACAATTCCCTTATCACTATTTTATAGGGGCACCATCACTGCATCCCGGGCTTAGCACCATTCAAGACGATTGTGATTGATTCAAAGAAACACAGAAAAGCCAGAGTTTTATTTCCCCACTGTAGCAGAATGATAAGGAGGTGCAGCCAGACCTATAGACTTCTATACAATCTGACTTTTTTTTTTGCAACCACAGGTGTTGCCCTCTACTAGATATTAGAATGCAGGTTTAAGGCACTTTCCCATTGGCTTTACTATTTCAGACAAACAGTCTACGTCCGTCATTGCTATACAGTCTGGGTTTCCAAACAGTTCAACCTTAGTTTCAATAGTGCTCACTGCAAAACTGATTTGTAATAAACCACTCATCAACAATACAGAAAAAGTAGAGAAAAGTGGCTCTACTGAAATGCACACATGCACCTAAAGAGATTTAAGTAATGTTTTTCTGTGTGCATGGGGAACTTTAAGAAATCAATCTTAAACATTTTGTTTGGAAGGGAAACTTTGACGTGCATACCCATTTCTGATCGCATTAGTGTAGCTGGCCTGAGAGACAACAGTCTCTCTAAAATCCTGGGGGATGGGAACACTGGGGATGGGCACGACCAGATAAGCATCAAGTCATAGCTGCCTCCCAGTGCAGGAAATAGCATTAGCTTTGTTGTCACACACACACAGTGACCTCTTACTCCCCAGGTTGCCATAGAGATACTGCTTCCCCTTCACACACTCCCAAACAGCTGGCCATATGAAGTCTACTGTGGGTGCTTCAGTCATCTTTTATGGATGTATGTTTATTGTATATGTCATATGTACACAGTATCAACTACACTGCTTTATTCATTTTTTAAACTCTCCAGCTTTAATGTCATCGCATCATGTTTCAGAACTACACTTCCAACAACTCATCAGTCAATCAAACAGCATATTTAGGACTTAATCAGCACTTTTTTCCTACTCTACTCTTTACCTATTCAACCATGCTTAATACCTTTTTATGTAACTTTAAACAGAATATTAAACACTTTCTGCGCAGGAAGAGGATCTCACACAGTCCTTCATGGATCAGCGTCTCCTGTTTCTCCTCATCTGTCTCCATATTGAACTTGACTGTGAGACTCAAACCTCTGGCTCGAACTCATCACTGTAATGGATAGCCTGTCTGGCTGACTGATCGAACAGCTGCAGGAAGCTAATGTGAAGCTCTGCTAGGACCTCTAAGGTAAATGGTTAAAATCAGTCTCATTAATACTCATCACAGACTGTTAGCCTGCTGCCTGACATGTTGTTAATCACCATGTCAGACCTCTTCAACCCTTAAGTGACTTTTTCAATGTTTTACATGCTGTTTTCTTATATTTATAACCAGTGTCGCCTGCCTCGTCTGGACACTGTGATCTCTGACCTTTCTGCACTTTCTTTGATTCACTACGTTGAGCATAAGCCAGTGGCAGCCTGACTCAAATGTAATACTGTAATACTGAGCGCGGTCCTGGATACAAAGAGGGAAGGTCACTGCTGACTGATCCAGCAATCTGAGGCTCAGATCTAGTGTCTGCACCTCCCCCAGAGTCAATATCATCAGTTAAATCAAATACACCCCCAAAATACTGGCAATACCTCTGCTCCAGCTGGGTCTGCACTCTGGATGCTCTCCTTGTCTCACCCAGGTGAGCTGCATTAGTCGCTGCATGAGAATATGTCTGGTGTGCATTGAAACATGAGTTTTAGGACCAAATGCCTATATTTTTGATTAGTTGTTTTTGTCTAGGTTATTTTTTTAAGTCTGAACAACAGCAGGCAGTTTGTAAAATAATTTTTTTCAGTCAAGATATAAAACACCAATAGAAAACTTGACTCTGGTTTTATTCGCATAAGCATCTTTAATTTCTTAATCATAGACGTTTCCGCTTTTTTCTGGTAGTGGTGGTTGTGAATCACCTTGGTTATGGTTTATATATGTTTATTAGTCGCTGCTCTCAGCCAAGAAATACTTTGGCACATAAGAACCATAAAACCACAACTTATTGCTTTTGCGTTTCAGTGTTCAGTGTACAGAAGAGATAAACACCGATATATCATGTTAGTTAGTGAGATTAGAGCTGCTGGTAGAGGGAATCCTTTGCTTTTAGGTAAAGTCAGAGTAACTGTGTACTCTTGTTTACAGTTTTTATGCAAAGCTAAGCCAACTATCTGGTCACTGTAGATTAATGTTTACCATACCAATGGTAGCAGCACTTTATTTATTATTTTTGGGGGCCATTTTCCCTGTATTGCAGAGGTTAGTGAAGAAGAATGGTGGAAGGACATGCAACAAATCATTCCATGGGTCGGACTCGATCCATTGCCACTGCATTGGCAACATCAGCCCCTGTTCATGGGTCGCCTGCTTTATTTTGTACGTCCCACTTGTGCAGCTCTGGCACACTGGACCTCTAGGTGTCCTGTGGCTCCTTTGGGTCCTGTGGGTTGCAGCTTGGGGCCTCTGTGTAGATGCTTGATGAGATTGGGGAGTTTGGTGGTCAATGCCTTGGGCTCTTTGTCGTGTTCCTTCGGCCATTCTTGAACAGTTTTTGCTGTTTGACAGGGTGCATTGTCCTGCTGGGAGACACCGCCGCCTTTCAGAAAAAGTGCTATTGCCCTGTATTTATTCTGCGATATATAACATGATCCACTCTATTTCATATTCAATCAGTTCCATAAACCAGAGTCTACTGTGCAGCACCAGTGGAGTGGCCTTGAGTGCCTTGCTTAAGGGCAAAATAAGATTACCTTTTGAAATAGGGAGTCAGATAGTGTCTCGAATTCACTTTCCCCCCCTTGATGTTGCCAGCTGATTTAACATTTGTCCCCATGATATTTCCACCATAAAAAGGTCCACTTATTTTCATCAACCCTATCTTTATCTGTATTTTGGGCAGCTAAGGGTAAAATCACTTTCTTCAGCATTGAAGGCAGTTTTCTAGCTGGCTGAACACAGATGAAGTACAGAGCAGTACAAACAGCCCTCCCTGCAGTTTTATCTCTGCTGTGGAACTGCAAACTATCATGACCAGAAGTTGCTGTTTCAAGGAAAGTGTTCTAATCTTTTTTTCAGTTCACAACCACAAACAGCATTGGTTTTTCATGATCAACCTGTTTAGTAAAATGTGCTTTTTTAGCGATTCTGTGGTGTTTTGAAGCGCTTAAGGATTTGTCTGTCTGTTGTTCAGATGGATATGGCTTTACAAGTGAGGCTAGTGGCCAGAGATGAAGAAGTCCAAGCCACAATCAGGAGAAAGAATTCCGAGATTTGCTCAACATAAGCCTCAGAACAGATTACAGCTTTGTCTTTTGTTTTTATTTGACAAAGAAAACAGGGATGGACATCCATGGTATACTTACTTTCACTTTTAGCCAACTCTGGTCAGCAGCAGCAGCAGCATTACTAAAGCTGTGTAAGCTCTTTCCTTTCAACATCTGAAAAATTTTTTAATTATAATAGTAACATTTATAGCAGTTTCAAGCATGAAAGCACTGCCTTAATTAAGTAAACAACAAAAATATTAGCCTGCATGTAAAAAAAAAAAGTACTGCAGAGCTCCTAAATAATAAAGAAGAACAAGCTGCAGCCCATCAGGTTATCTATAGCGTAGAAATCCATGAAAACAGAACCACTTTAATTAATCTGCTTTTGCATCATCTCTTACTGTACGGGAGGTTTGTTTGTATCTTACTTCACTGAGCCTGCTCTTTTTTCATTTAAAGCTTTAAAACTACAGCATGTGGTGCTGTGTGAACTCCCAACAAGATTCCCTGACTTCCTCCACCCTCATCTTCTCAGTTGGTTTTGTGATTCACTTGTATGTATGTACATATGGGATCCGTATCTCAGTACAAATCAGCTCTGTTTAATAAGCCAGGCCTTCCCTCTCTGTCGATATTTACACTGACTTGGTTGCAACAGTAAGTAAATTAAGGAACCAGTGATTGAGGGCAAATCAATTACTGTAGCTCAGTGGTCTGTGTTTGGGGGTTTTACTGTAGCATTTTTCTACTGTGTGCCAGCCTGCGTTTCTGCAATCTGAACCAAGAGTAATACTCAGGTTATATTCTTAAGCTGATAGTAGTTTATGTGCAATCAATAGCAGGGCCATAATTCTAACATATATTAGGAGGATTATGTTGTACTGCAGTTCTGCTTTAGATTGGCTCAGGTGATGTTCCCCATAGACGGTATAAAAAGGTAGATGAATGCTCTGTGGTGTCTCCCAAAGATTTCCTGAACAGGTTTTAAAGCTCAGTGTCATCTTGGCAATGCCTGACTCCTAACTCAATATTTAGCAAAGAGGTGAAACAACACCCTTAATTATGCATAACTTCAATACAATTTAAACAACCAAGTTATATAAAAAATCACCTTCTGTACAGTGGTCATAAATGGTGAAAGTAGCTATAGAGACCAAAAAACTTTTTTTGTATCCAGCCGTAACATGTTTATCACTGCTGTAAAGTTGGACATTTTAACATGTGAGTCTATGGGGATTGACTCACTGTTGGATGCAGCCTCAAGTGGCCATTCGAGGAACTGCAGTATTTCTCACTTCTGCACTGGCATCATTTTTTAGTAGACTGCTGTGGTTACAATCAATGTCAATCACTGTGCTGTCTCTCTATTTCATTACTTTCAAATGAATCAAAAAGTGGAACACAATAATGTAATATGAGTGTTTCACAGGCTGTATGACTGTCCCTTGGGATAGTGTTTGTAAAGTGTTATGAAATTGATAATTTTACAAGCAATTATTGTCTTGCAATGTCATGCTAAAATCCTGTCTGAAGCTTGCTGCCATACATTGTGTGTATGGAATATATGTCCCCATCAGTTGTTCATGGGACGCCTATTATTGTAACACTGTGATTATAACAACAATTCACTTCAGCCAGGGCATGCATGAAAAGGTAATATGAACATCAATATGTAATTTTGCACTGAGACTGTTGTTTAATTGTGAAAATTCATATTAGTTTGCTAACACAGTGTGCATAGGGTGATTGTATGGAGTGAAAATAAATGTTTGACTTATCTAATCTCTGCTATTACATACAATGAAAAAAGAAAAGGTAAAAAAGAAAAAAACAGAACAACGTAATAAATTCAACAACAAAAATACACAAAAAAAACACCCCACAACTGTTTGCATTAATCTTTTTGAGTTACAGCATATTTTAAAGAAATTATATTCAACCAACGAATTACATGTCGTAGGGTTAAATTAGCTTCCTCTGCACCCAAAGCTATTGTTAATTATGACTCACTTGAATACTGGTAAAAATTAAGTTGTTCCAACTTGTATTTCCACACTATTATTTGAATGTTATGTACTTAATTACTATAATTATGAACACAACTTTTCAAGAAGGCAAATTTGAAAAAATGAAGTTCTTTCAGTGTAAAGTGGGTAGTGGAGGGGATTTAAAATCCTGACCTAAAGAAAAAAAATGTATTAGGTAACTTTATTAAGTTACCTCAACATATTGCACTAATGCATTTAATTAAGTGGGAATGTGTTTCTTGAATTACTTTTTAGCATGTAAAATACATTTGTCTACTGAATTTTTGTGTCAAATTATTTTTTTAAGTAGTAAAAGTGGGTGTGGGACCCCTGACTCCATTGCTACCACCTTGATCAATAGTGACGTTGTAATTAACATGATGTATGACATGTTTTTAAATCTCTTGTCCATACATATATTGTGATTAATTAGTTTTCTGTATTTTGTTAGAAATATTAGAATTTCTCTTGCATCTTACAGCATGTGATGGTACACAATAATGAGCTTTACACTTTGTAGCATTGATCTTTTAAATCATTTGCATTGAGGTTAAACTGTATCTTATTTGTGGTCCTAGAGTTTTTCTTGTAAAGTGAATCACTCTAAATGTCAGATCTGTGGGATCTTTGCCACTACAACATACTTCTTGTGTTAATAATATTTCCTCCAATAACTACCTCATCTGTCCACATGTTTTCCTGCTATTCCCCTGACATGCAGGCCCTCCACATCACGTCTTTTCCAGGGAGGTTGTGTGTGATGCGGGGCGGCTCCTCTCCTCCCTCCGCCTCCTCCCAGTCCGTCCAGCTGCGGACTCCGTCATTTCGCCTCCTTGTCCCTCACTTGTTGGATGTGTCCGTTTGAATTTCACTGATTTCAAGCGTCCTGGCCGTTGTTTGTCCTCTTGGAGTCCTGCGAGGACCGCCGCCGTGCGTGAAGGTTAAAACGTTTTCACAGGTTATTTGTGCGTAAAAGGCGCTCATCCCGGAGCGTTATTTCCTCCTCGTCCTCACCTGTTTGTTGCTGCACCGCGACTATGCTCCGTTCCTCGGTGTCCTCCGGTTGTTGCCGTCTCCACAGCCGTCCATCTGACCTCTAGTGTGCCGGTTCCACGCCGGTAGTGTTTGGTTTCCCTGGCGGCGGTGTGCGCTCTGGACTCCGGCTCATCCTTGGAGAAGTTCCGCCGCAGTCCCATGCACAGCTGCTCTCTGCTCTCCTGCTGCTGCGATAAGGATGCTGGTGGCTTTTCACGGTCAGACTCCACAGGATTAGCCCGAGATGAACTCACGGACCATGTAACTAGATCAGGTATGTGCGCTGATGAAGAGGAGAGAGATGGGGTGAGATTTTCTATTTGTAACCTCCGAGGAAAATAACATTCCTCAGACTCCAGGTTCAAACATCAGAGGATGTAGTTATGTTTGGTGTGAAGAAGTGGCCCCTATCCTATAAAAATGTCACACTGCCCACCAAAGATTGTTGTGACTGCAGCTATCTTTTTTACTTTTATTGCAACGTGGAATGTGCCTTTAATGTGGTTGCCAGAGAAGATGAAGTGACAGTGGAACAGCTCAGCAGGAGCTGGAGTCTTGGGGTTTTGCCATTTTGCTGCTGCTGTGATCTTCTGCTGGCATTTCGTGAAAAAAGGGACTGCATCATTTCTAATTGAAAAGGTGATTTGTAGATTCAGACAGTTATGGTTAGGGGTTGTGTACCCACTTGAGTCACTTGTATTTAAATAGACATTTTGGTGGTCAAGGTGCTGAGTGTCAGTGGCTGGAGCAGAGCACACACACTGCTGGGTGACAGGTTCAGTTCACTATGTTTACTAGTTAATGATAACATGGCATGATTTGATGGAGGACTGCTTATGAGATGTAAAAACACAGAACAGTTATTTATGGGAAAAGTGTAACCAAACAAATTGCGGCATTCACCGGTAATTTCACTTTCACACTAAAAAACACTGAAGTTCACACAAACACTGTATAGAAGACAAAATCTGGAGAAGACAAATATTCAGGTTTAAATGTCAGATAATATCTAATCTCACCATAGAATAGCATTATGTATATATCACCCCACTCTACTCCACCAAAATTTCAACTGCAATTGTGTTGATGTTACAATTAGGCAAATATATTAGTTGACTCTGTTTGAGGCACCTCATTAATAGATACTATGGTTACTCTGCAGCCAATATTAATAAGATATCCAGTTTTATCTCTCAATGTGGTTTTACATTTTTTGCAAATCAAGTTAAATAATTAGATTAAAGAACCCGTCTGCTGAAAATCAAGTTTTTAACTTTGTTAGCAGGCCCATATGGCGTTATTTATATGCTGGAAGACATGAGTGAAATAAGTAATCAACGCCATGGCTGAATATTTCCACCATAAAATTACAGTGTACCTATGACAGTCTCAAAAACACTGATTCAGGCTTCCAGGATTTCATACGCAACAAACCAAAACCAATCCTGTCTTGTAGGGTGGGACTTTCTGTATCACTATTCTTCTTTTGAATAGGTGTCCAGTTCGAAAATGTGTGGCTGAATTACTCCAGTATTACAACTTGCCATTGTGTAGTGTAAAGTAGTTTTTTTGGTGAGCTTGTGTGCTCGAGCTGCAGCAAGAAGGGTGCATGGACAGACAGGGACTAACAAATAGTTACATCTAAGCCATTTTAGGGCAAGAAGGGATTGTTTTCTTTCTTTTTTTTTTTAACTTTAAAATATGCAATTTTAATGTTTGAAGATGGGTTTTTAGGGGTTAAATCAATGACTGGAGAGGAACCTATAGTTCACATGATCAAAACCTCTTTGATTGATGCCATGTGCACTTCAGTGAGAAGCTGTGTGTGATGGTGTCACTGCATGTCTTGCTTTTAGTGCTTTTCTGATGGCTCTATATGTTAAACATTTAAATCAAAACCTTCACCTCCAAGTTCGATCTTTTTTTCATTTTGTGCACGCAGCAGCTAAAGCAGGGCCTGTGAAGTGCATTGATCTCCCACATCAACACCCAGCAGCAGGTACCATACTACTGTGACCCATTTCTCACAGTGGGAGGCTGAAAAATACAGCTTGACTAAATAACTGTAGAGCAGCCTCTTTCTATCCTCCTGTCTCCACAACACA
>OMNN01002562.1:10500-36373 GCA_900302755.1 Chromis chromis | reverse complement strand
GTGCGGGGGTTGGGGTGGAGGTACAGGGGGCCGTGGGTCCAGGGTGGGAGTCAAGTTTACATCCCTCCGTGACCGAGCTGCTATCCAAGAGGGATCCTCAAGTTTCAGTCACTTCCCCGTACATTGCGCTTCACACTCTCTCCTTCACTCGTACATAATCTGCTTGACACTGGAAATGCTCACACAGGCGCGTTTAATCATCCCAAATATCTCCACCAGTGCCCCGCACTGACTTACGGCGCACTCGACCCCGCATGAACCTCCCGGCGAAAACTGCCGAGCCCCGAGATGAGATTACATCAGCGAACTCATTTGCGTCTCCCATCACACAGCTTTTTCCCCAGCCAAATTTAGATCCCTACAATCGAGCGCTCCAAAGATTTATTAGGATAATTCTTCCTTTTGCTGCTATCCAAGGAGATTACAAACCATGCTGTAGTAAGAAGGCTGTATCTTTTTATACTTGAAGTTATCCACCCAAGAAGAACTATTTTAAGTTCGCTCTTATAATCAGCATTAAAATGTACCGGTGTGTTGCACCACACGATCCTAATGTTTGCTCGCTTATAGTCACATTGCTCCTCAGTGGCCCATATGGAGATGTTTACTTAGAACAGTTGCTATGTTTATGGTAGAGTGACACACAGTGGGGACACCTCTGGATTGTGCTGCTCATCCAGCGTCCAGCACGGAGGGAACTTGGGGTGTTCATGTTCATGTGTGTATCCAAATCTGTCTTTGCTGTGCATGCATGTCTATGCCTGTGTGTTGGAGAAGGCAGTGTGTGTGTGTAGCTCAGGGGAAGGCGTGGGTTGAACGAGGCAGTAAGAGGGGGTGGGGGGTGGGAATAGAAGTGTGTCTGTCTGGTTTTTGTGGTCTAATAATGGGGGAGGGTCTGTGATGGAGAATATTATCTTTTTTATGAACTTAATGGAGCCGAGGGCCAAGAGTTCCACTGTTTATTGCTGAATTAATACGTTACCTTAACTGCGGTTAAGTAATTGCACCCTTTTTATGGGTTTATTTTCAATATTCAAAGGCCGTTCTGAGAGCACAGAAAGGGGATGTCTGCACTTTGCTAAATGTGTGTCTTTTTGTAGGTGCGGTTGCGGCGCTTGTTACAACTCCTCTCGACGTGGCGAAGACCAGGATCATGCTCGCAAAGGTATACACACTCAAACACAGCCGCGGAGCGCACCACCTCCTTTGGCAGCGACTTTTAAACACTGCTGTCAGGTGATACCTCGCAGGCAAGGGGAGCTGAGCGGATTTCAACAGTGTCAGCATGCAGGGACGGAGCAGGCTGAGGCAGCACTGGGACAGCAGTAGGAGACACAATGCACATCCATCACCTGGTCTGGAGTATGGACCGTGTCGGGGAGACATGTTTGTGAGCATGGTTAGTGTTAGAGTGAGGACTTGTTGCCGCTCCGGAGAAATTTCCATCTCAAGGCTGCTTGTCACCAAGAGGTGAAGCAGAAGCAGCCTCCTGTTAACTCTCCTGCTCCATCCGTCTTTTGCGTCGTGATATTCCTCCTCTTCCTCCCTCCTTCCACCACCTTTTTCTCTCCTGGCTCGCTCCGACTGTACGTCTGGCTTCCCTCACTACGTCCTGTGTGTGTGTTTAAAGGGTAGTGAGTTCAGAGTTACCCCAATCAGCCCCCCCCACAGACCCACACAGACACACACAGACTGTCCTTGGAGAAGACACAGTGTTCCAGTTCCACCCCCCCATCCAAACTAATGAGATACTGGAATTAACAAAACACTCCGACGGTCTTGATCTCTTGCGAGAAGCTGTTGGCTGTAGGTAACAGCACGGTACAAAAGCTTCCTGTAAACATTATCTGAAACGCAGCTGCTGTAATTTAACCATCAGCAGAGGACTTGGCCTGTGCTGAGGTTCTGTTATAACTTTATAAGGCCAAGTTTTTGGTTCCCTTAAGGCACCACAGGTGAGCTTAGAAAAGGGCTTCATTTCAGTCAGCAAGAATAAAAACTTATGGATTCACTTGGTATTCAGCAGAATAATAATACTCTACTCAGGCTGGAGGTGGTTTTTTGTTATTAGGATCTCTAATATAGTTTTCACATTCAAACTACACAATGTAATATATTTTTGGTATACTTATAGTTTGTCAGGGTTTCTTAGAGGTTCTCTTTAAAAAAAAAAAAAACCTAAACCTCCTAGCTAGCCATATTAATGTGTCAAATTTGAAAGTATTAACAAGAAAAACACAGTGAGAAAATGGGAATAATCTTCACTCTTTATCCTTATTTGACCCACATGGTATGAAATTCTGGCTGAACTGAAATTATTTTCTCCATTAACCCTCTGAACCCCAAAACTCATTGGTAGGTTTGAGACTTAACCAATTCTAAGCCTAAAATAATTATATTTCATCAAAATCACTTTTTCCTGCATGTCTCGTTTAAAAAATTGCCAAAAAATAAATTGTTTGCACTAACCAGATTCTGTAAAATAGTAATTCAGCTACAACCAAATATCACATGACAGAACAGATAGACACCAAGTATCGAAACAAATGAATAATGTAAGTAGTTAAATATGTATAGCATGTAGAGCCACCATTTTTTGCAGTATTTGTAATACCTGTGGACACTTGATTTTTACAAATTTTGCAAGATAAATAATAAATGAAATTCAACTCAACTTCTTTTCCCCTTTAAAAAAATAGCATTATAGCTATGTTATGTTGCACAAAAGACATTTTTAAGTTCTCTCTACTTTTAGCCATGGTTGTGCTGTTTTCATAGAGGTGCAGGACTTTGTGAAAAATGAGCTCACAGTGAGTAAACATGTGAGGGAAACTGGTTCAGCTAAAAATGAATCATTAAGTCTCAGAAAATAGTGAAAATCACATCAATAAATGCCTTATTTTGACCCGACCAAATCTCCAAAACCAAGATACTGAATTTACAATCACGAAGTAGGAACCAACAAATCTTCTGCGTTCTTGCTTTATATTGTTTTGACTTAAACAAGTTAAAACGTTCACCAGCAGTGTCCCTCTTTTAAAGGTAACTATGTTTCTTTACAAATTCGTGTGGGACTAACGTTTCATTCTCCAAACTCCCATAACAGTGAAGGATGGCAAGTCTGGGCAGGAGAGCTGAAGAGAGGCAGGCAGACAGAACAGGGCTGGTGTTGATGGGTATGGACACTTTGGATTGGATGGAGGGGAGGAAATATGGGTGTTGGAACTTGTCACATCAGTTTCCTTCCCACAGCTCGCAGAATGAAAGCCTGGTGTTGTACAGTAGGCAGCCTGGCGCAAACCGAAGCGGGCGGACGTCCAGGACACGGCTGGACGTGTTAAAGCCCCTCCAAGGCAGGACTCCTTCCACACCGCCCGGCCTGCAGCGGTGGCAACATGCCTGGCACACCACAGCACTGCCGCATGCCTCCTACGCTGCTACTGTACAACACTGCTCTTCTCCTCAGGCTGGCGGGATTCCTGCCTGCCGTCGATGTCAAGTTCACTAACCTCCACTGGAACAGACACAGGAGTCAGTGTCAGGATGCTCTTTTCTAGTCATATATTTAATTGTATAAAGAGAAAAGAGAATACAGTGGAGTGTAGTATGATACACACTTTTAAATCTGAGTTAAGATAGCAAAACAAGCCAACAGGACTCAGATAAAACTCCTAGAACGAGCTGCGGGAAGATATTTCTTGTCAGCAGAAGTTAGACAGGGACCGTGTGTGCGTGTGTCCGTGTGTGTGTTTTGGACACCCTGTTCCTCCGTTCCCTTCGTTCCACCATTTCACAGCGGTAAAGGAAAAGAAAACTTGTCAGACGAGGAGCAGGGGGAGAAAGTCATTTCTCAGCCACCTGTCTCCAACAGAAACATAAGGAATAGGGGTGTTTTTCACATGAAGGAGAGAAAAAAAAAGAAGCGTGAATCTTCCTCCCGTTCCAGCAGATCTTGTAATTTACAGCGGATGCCTCAAACTGTTTCCTACATGTTTTGTGGAGCTGGAGCGTGGACTCTCCTGTTCATTTTACTCTCCCTCCACTGCCTCTTTTCTTTTTTCCTCTCTCCTTCTCCACTTAACCCAGACTGGCCCTGTCCTGTAGCTCTCATACCCCTCCGCCACTCCACAGTGATGGATTAAAAACTCTCTGGCCAGCTAATCCGTATTGTGTAAATACGACCACCGGACTGATGTGGTGTTCGAGGGAGACAAGGGGAACTTGTTGAGTGTGTTTTTTGGGTGGGCAGAAAGGGTGGATGTGTTTCCGAGTGGGTGGGTGTTGGAGGTGACACCTGCGCTGACACAGCTGTCCATGAGCAGAAAGAGAGACGGGGGGAGGCTCAGCTGAGGAAGACTAAACAGGGTGTCTGTCCGAGGAGCAGGAAGCAAAGGAGACAATATATCCGTCATCGTACCTCTATTTTCTCTCTCTCTCTCTCTCTGCAGGCCGGGTCAACCACAGCAAGCGGCAACATCCCGCTGGTTCTCTACGACGTGTGGAGGAGTCGAGGCCTTACAGGGTGAGCGTGTGTGTGTGTGTGTGTACTCGTTCTGGTGAAATATTCAAAAAGGCCGCGGTGATTGTTTAAAAACCGCACGGCCTCTTTACACAAACCATTTTATCCCCGGCCATTTAAAAACCTCTTACTTTACATGATTTGATTTAACTCGGCCCGATCCCTCACATAATCAAGTTTGATGATGGAGCGGTCACTCTAGGGAACGCAAATTTACAGCCGCGGCTGAAAAATGAGATGTATAAAAGCTTTTCCTGCCGACTTGCCGTGCCATCCTATTGATTAAGGCGCTGCGAGGGCCGAGTGGAAGGGTTTATTTGAGTGTTTTGATGTGTTTATGATGCGCACTGGACAAAAGGCCAGGTCTAATGGGGCCGCAGAGGGCTGCCAGCACAAAAAAAAAACCTCAGTCTCTGTGAATAATCGGTCTGCTTGTGTACAAGCTGCCATCATTTAGCCGGGATGCACCTCGGCGTAATGCTCGGAGCAGATTTGGTTTGGGACCGGGCCAACTCCCCCCTCTGCGTCTCACAAACACACTTTCAAATACAAACCACTGTTTTTTGTTTGTTTGCAGAGGCCGCAGTGCTGTAATCTAATCAGAGAGAAATTACATTACAGCTTTGTGTCGAACACGAGCCAAAGGGTGATTCCCTCCGAAACATCTGTAAGAGTTTTGGCATAATTTTTAATAAAGATCATGATTTAGACCACAACACAATCTCAATAAGGTGATAGTTGGCAGGCCCCTGTGGAAAATCCATGACTACGAGTCCCACTCCGCCTGCAGTAACCAAGAGGGGATGCACAGGAGAGAAGCAGCATCCGCCTCTGCACCACATGGCAACCTTTGATGTTTTCTCCTCTTTTTCTCTCCGTCTTTATCTCGTCCAACTATCATCCTGGTGTGTTTCTCTGCGAGCCAAGAGAACAAAAGTGCAACAACGTGACAAACTTCTTCTCTTCCCCGATGCTGATGTAATCACAGAAGGTGAAGAAGGAGAAGAAAGAGAGGAGCTACGAGAACAAGACGAACGAAATGGAGAGACAAAGGAGAGTGTGTAAAAAGTAAAAGGCGGGTGCCTGTTGTTCCGCAGGCCAAAGGCCCGGTGGTTGCACTGGTGCATGCCTGATACAAATTGCTGGGGCTTTAAAGCTGTAATTATGGTAATAGGCCCAATTGCAGTGTAGTGAAGCTCTAAAGTGCTTCCATGTGTGTGCCGTGCCCCAGAGACCCTGGGTTAGCGCAGAGCAGTTCAGCTCACACCGGCCTCCCCCACTAACCTGCACAATCACTAAACTGCACCAGAGTCATGTCAAAACAAAGCCTAATGGGCAACATGTCCTCGAGGCACTCCGCTTTGCTCCTTACACGTACCAGAATGGAAGAAAGGCAAACAAGTAACACGTCTGAACCCCGCGCACACAACAAAGCCAAGCCAGAGGAAGTTTGTGGTAAACCTCGATTGTACTTTTACGGTTTGAGGAATCTTTTGTTCTTCAGCCCAAGGAATTAAGTTAAACTATTTGAGCACTTTCCACCAGTTGAAATACACACTTTACTTCATGAAAGTGTGATTTTTTTAAGAGTCGTGTCGTGTGGGAGGCAGCTTTAACTGAATTTGCAAACTCAATATACAGTGATGAGCAAGTCTCCTGTCAGCCTGTCTGCTTCAATTCAACTCAGTTCAATTCAATTTATTTATGTCACGCCAATTTACAACATAAGTCATCTCAGGGCACTTCACACAGTAATTCCAAGACCTTACAATATTATATTAGAAAGCAACTAAGGCCTGTCCTCTGAGCATGTCACTGTTTTGACTTGTAGAAATGTAGAGGGTCTCCAAGTGGAGCCCTTCTGCTTTATAATTTAATCAGTCTTGTCCTTTCTGTTTCTTGTCCTTACGCAGTCAAACCTTTTTTTTTCCCCTCAAGGGAGCAATGAAACTGAGTTAAAGAAGCGCACACATACCTATGCCTCCTATAAATAATTTGAAAAATATTACAGGCACTGAGAAAACTGATGGGACATTGAATAGCTTTGGCACAGGCTGTAGTTTCACTGTACTGCGAGTGGAGGGAACCCATTTTTATTGGAATTCAATATTAGTCACTTCAGCCTTCAGCCGTGTAATACAGATGTCAGACTGAAGAGGTGAATCATCCGAAACGTTTGTCCAATAGATTTTTATCCTGCTGCTTGAATAAACTCAAGATCCAAGGAACAGCTGGAAACCCTAAACATGTTTTCCTCCTTTAAACCAAAACTTTGAGGTGATTTATAAAATTTAAAAACACACTTAAGGGCGCCCCAATAGCCTAATGGTTATGTCGCGTGACCCACATGCAGAGACGTAGCGGCTGACCCGGGTTCGACCAGGTTTACCGCATGTCCTTCCCCACTCTCTCCTGTTTCCGACTCTATCCACTGTCCTATCGAATAAAGGCGAAAATAAATCTTTTAAAAAAACAACAACAACAAAAAAACACACACTTAAAAGATGCTCTAGTGTTGTGTTACTCTCAATAAATCTCTCAGTCCCAAACCTGTTAGTCCTTATGGAAAATAGAAACCTTTTGAAATAGCTCACAGCTGTATATTTGGCTTTTTGAAAGGTTAAAGGTTCTTCTAAAGCAGGTAGGTGCGACCATTTTTAGCCGATGTTAAGGCTAATTCAT
Source organism: Chromis chromis (assembly GCA_900302755.1). Classification (NCBI taxonomy): domain Eukaryota; kingdom Metazoa; phylum Chordata; class Actinopteri; family Pomacentridae; genus Chromis; species Chromis chromis. The sequence goes on along the minus strand of OMNN01002562.1, from coordinate 29,172 downwards.
GCTTTCTGCGTCCATGTGTCCGCAAGGGTACGTATGATTTAAATTTCGTAATTCATCAAAGTTCGCAAGGGCCCTCATACGTCCACTTCCAGTCCAAAATTTGTGATCACATGGACTGTACACACCTCAAGACTGCACATGTGCCAGGAAAACAAATAGTGCTTCAAACAAAAGCTTGTTTTGTGGAGAGGCTGTACGAGGAGATTCAACATCAGTTCATCATTAATCAAGTCAAATCACTGTTATTGATATAGTACATTTAAAGCAGCAGCCCTTGTGCCAAAGTGATTGGTGTTACAAATTCACCTAGCAAGTTTAGATATTCAAGTTAAGACCCTACTCTGGTATTTATGGTATGTATTTACCTAAGTAATTTTAATATTAAGGACTAAACCCTGACAAAATACAATAAAATGCAACCTTGCCTGACCAAGACCCTGCAGTATTATCAATTATGGAGAATAGCCTGACTAATTTAGCACTATAGTCATGACCCTACAAAAATGTACATGAAAACCCAATAAATCCAAGGATGTCCTGGATACTCTGTGAGTAAACTTATTTTGTGTTTTATTTGATTTTTTCTTATTTCTTAGTTTTAGTTTATTGTCAGTCATGTGGAAACCATGAATTGGCCTTTTGTCAAACAGAAACAAATAGCCCATTTTGTTTAGGGCTAATAGATTTGGTGCACTTGTGACTATTTATGGCAGTAGGACAGCATATATGGGAATGATTCAAAATAAACTGCATTGTCCATGTTCTTTGTGATAGAGGAACATGTCATCCAGTAGAACATTGTGACTCCCATGATGTCTTTTTATAAGTTTTTGGACTACAAAGGAGCTCTATGGTACAGGAAGTTGGTAGTGGGATCGATTCATGGATGGTTTTGTTTTATTCGTGGTATTTTTTGACTTTCTGAGAAATGTCGTCAGTTTTTAGACTAATTCTTTAAATAACTGGTGTAAACACAGAGGGACTGATGCGGCTACTGTTGAGAAAAGGTGTTGATGGGTAATGCCCTCCATTTCCGAGTTCTTTCAAAGCCACTGAATATTTCATGTCTTAGGGAAAGTGAGTTAACATCTGTGTTTTCGTCTTTACTTTTACTCGTCCACCTTATGTCCCAGAAATTCAAGTAGACCCACCCCCTACTGAAAGAATGTATAAAGCACCAAACAGATGGATCGTCCTCAGTTGTGTTGAAAACTCTCACAGGTTAAAGTTGGTCTTTTTCTTTTAAACAGATCCTTTGAACGAGTAAAAACTATTTGTTATAACCTGCTCCTAAACAAGTGCCAAATATGTGCTCTCTTATACTTACTCTTCTTCATCAGCACAACATTTTTCTAAAGTGGAACCAAGACATTTTCAGTGAGCTCACCACTATTTGATTTGAATCTATATTTAGCCCGATTCCTCAGGAGAGGTGATTGGCCCACAGTAGGGGGATGACAGCTCTCAGTGGCCGGCCAGGCTGTGATGTCAGAGTGAGTCAGGGCACCCGGGGGAGCTGAGGGGAATATTTGAGCTCTGGCCACAGTCTACAGGTGCGCCTGATCCCAGACAGGAAATGTAACACTGACGGAGAGCTGAGACACAACAAGAGCGTCGAGTTTAAATGAATTAATTTGTCACACGGCTAAGACTGAGTGGAAAAAATCAGGACCTGTTGTGTTGTTGTGCATTTGTCTCTTCACGTCACTTTAAAAACCACACTTGCATAAGGTCTTTCACACTTACACCCTCTTCTGTGGTTCACACACTTACCAATTCCAGCCATGCACAGACAATCTGGTCCGGAACGTTCAGAAGTTCCCTCACATGTCTGGCACTTTGTATAGTTTTACAGTTGACAAAATGACAACGTATGAGCAGTGAGTCCTTAGTGACTCAAATCTTAAATTTCCAGTCGAGGAGCTGCAGTTAAGTGTCCAGATGTCATCGCTTAATGTAGGGCATTGAAAGGAAACAGGCTTTAGTACATGACGGAGTCTGGACAGAGACTGTTGTAGGAAAAAGAGGACAAAAATGTATTAATCTTAGGTCTTGTTACAAGTTTTCTGCAGAGGTTTCAAATAAATCTGGTTGTCTTCAGCAGATGGAGTTTGTCTTGTTGTCGTCAGTTATTCTGAGTACCAAGAACTTTTGCTCATGTTGGTTTAAATGTTGAACTTCAAATTATATTCTTGACCTTTGTGCTCAATCAAATGCTAAACTTAAGGTGGTAAATACTCACAGTGACAGTGCTAAAATACGGATAATGTATAACTTTGACGAATGCTGATGTTTTCTCATTGCCCGTGTAATTAGTTTTGCGGGTATTGCAGGGCACAGATCGTGAAATTTGAAACTAATCATAGTAGTTTATGAATGTGTGTCCCAAAAATTATGGCACTGCAATAGCTTTAAGATGTTTAGCTCTAATCCAAAAATGTGATCTCATGGTAGAGGAAAAGTCAACGGGATTGTCGATGTCATAAGAAGACATCATGTAGGAACCAGGAATGTCCGTACAAAATTTGCGTCAATCCTTCTAGTTTACGTTGAGATATTTCACTGGATATGTGAAAATTTCCAACTCGTGGTGGCACTAGAGGTAAAGAGGAAAACAATGATCATAATTATTAGGACCTCCTTTACGCTCATACCAACCTGTCGGGGCAGATGGCTGCCTTCCTGCTGCCTGGTTCTGCCAGAAATGTCTTCCTGTTAAAAGAAACCCAGCAAAATTCTGAAATGTCAATTCAATTATATCTTATTTATATAGCAACAATTCACAACAGAAGTCTTCTCGGGACATTTACAGTATTATATTACAGAAAGAAAGGCAACAAATCCAAAGATTCCCTTTGAGCAACTCTTAGTTACGGGGAAGAAAAAACTCCCTTTTACCAGAAAGAAACCTTTGGCCGAACCAGTCTCAGGGAGGGCAGATATCTGCCTCGACAGGTTGGTGTGAGGGTGTATGTCGCATGTAAAATTATCTATACACCTTAACCTCTCAGTTTGTAAATTACAACACTGACAGGTGCATAATATTTTTCACCATACTGCTGCGTGTCCATATAATTGCAAGAGAATTTGGAGCAAACTTTTGACAAAGCAAATTAACTAGTGTTGTGAGAGCTAGGCTACGTTACACATGGTTGTAATAAACTGAGTACAGGAAGTTGGAAACCAAACCAGTCGTTTGTCCCTTGATACAAAACAATAAAGAAGAAACATACAAAGTTTTGGCCATCTCCGAGAGAAAAATGAAAGACGTCTTCAGGAATTGTTTTCAATTGGGCAAGTTACAATTATTCTTTCAAGTCAGCTGATATGGGCCATGTTTAGTGCTTTCCAGCGGTGGAGGCAATAAAAGAAATGGAAACGGCTCCGTCATATGAGTTTTATGTTCACTAGGTCAGAACTTAATCAATAAAGTGTTTCCATCACTTGTGATGTGCGTGAGCTCTCATTCGACCAAGCCAAAACCAACTCAAGCGAGCACAAAAACGTATTTTTTCGAATTTCGCTGCTTCCATTAACTTTACTTCAAAATGTGCATCACGATACATTATAGAAACACAGCTTATGAAAATCTAAAATCTCACAAAACTGACTCGTCCAAGTTCAGAACACTTTGGAAGTTCGTGCGAACGTTGTCCTTCGTGTATTTGCATTCAAGCAGCTTCTTTAGAGACTGATGAAAACCAAATGAAATTATGCAACATTTCAGAAGTTTTATCCAAATACAACTGGACAGAAACATAAGAGCTCACACACCGACACGTCCTCGCAGATGATGAATGCAGACAGACGTTTTGCGTACGTAGACGGTTTTATGACGCTTTCTCTTCAAACACACACACGGGCACGAGTCCACAAACACACAATACTCTTCATCCATTACATCTGGCCTGGAGCGGGTCAGACCATGTGAGTGCGGGGGCGTATTGGCAGACGGAAGGTGTTGGTAGGCAAATACACAACGAGGGACAGACAGACAGACAGAGAGAGAGAGAGAGAAAGAGAGAGAGAGAAGTCGGGGGGAAAATAAAAGAAAGACAGAAGACGGGACAAAGTGAGCATGTGTCTGAGAAGTGGATGACGCAGCAAGAAAAGGAGATGGAGGAGAAATCCCCGAACAACTGAGCCAGCTGAGGGGGCCGACGCTGGACGGTGAGGCATAGAAATGGATGGATGGACAGCAGAGGGACATGTGTGGATGTCATCTGGCCATCAGTCATGCACAGAGAGAGAAAGAGAGAGAGGAGCGGGGGGGTGAGAGCTCCAGGGAGGACCCAGGGAGGGGGCCTGAAGCCTAATCCCAAAAACAGCTGTGTGTAGCGGGGAGGGAGGGTTGGTTCTTGGGAGACGGGTGCTCTCTCATGGCCCATCACATCCTCTGACCCCTGCAACGTCAACAGCTTCTTGTCGGGCCTCAGTCGCTGTAACCCGGGCCCCCTTCTCTCACTCTGTGTTAAAGTGGCTCCACCAAACGAGGCCTCATGTTTGAGGCTCAAGCTCCTCCGAAGGCGTCGTAAATCAATCACAGATACTGTCAATCGGTGGAGCGACACGTGATCCGGCCGGAGCTGCCATCAGCTCTCTTGACGACTTCTTTTCATGAAGATAATTAAAGCTGTAGCGGTGAAAACTTGCACACATTTCCGAGTATGAGAAAATCTACTCCACCTTAAATAGAGATTCAGGGGTTTGCATGTGTAAGACTCCTGAGTGTGTTGTGTAAATGTAAAAGCACTCAGTCACCCAGTGTCAGACAGTGAACACAGACTAAGATATCTAAAATGTGTGTAGAAAAAATGCAATGTGCTATTTTGAAACCACTTAAAATCAGTTTCAAGTGGATTTTTTAAATGTCTTTTTGGAAGAATCTTGCCTTTTTTGGATGGATTTGGATGTTGGAAAGCTGAGAGAGAGAAAGATGGTAAATGACATGCAACAACAGTCCATGCCCAGAACTGAAACACGAACACAGCTTACACCGAGATTACCTCCATGTTTGCTTTTGTTAAGCTGCTAAGTACATTTCCATCCACCTGTTTTTCATTTTCCAATAAAAACCCTGAACGCCAAATTTCTGGGGGAAAAAACACATGTCGAAACAAAGTTTTTATCCTTGGCTGAGGTGGAAAAGATTGGTGTGTCCAAAACAAAATAGAACCAACTGAAATGGAGACCTTGCAAAATGAACCCTCTGAGCCCTGGTTTTATTCTTTTTAGTCACTGTGGATTCACTTTTTACTGCAGTATAAAGTCCTGCATCTCCATGGAATCAACACAACCATTGGTAGAAGTAGAGAACTCTAAAATGACTTTTGGCGGTATGCTTAGGTCATCATCAAAAAAACTAATTTGAATTTCTTTTTTTTTAATGTAACAAACATTTGTGGAATGCAACAAGTGGAATCAATATTTAAAAGGTTTTTCCAAGTGCCCACATGTGTTAACAGTACTGGGAAAAAATGGTGGCTCCACGAGCTGTAGATATTATGGTATTTACATTTTAACAACCTCTACAAACGGGGCAGAATACTAGACGCACCAATTTTAGAAAGATGTTTCACCATGCTGAATGTATCTTCCAGTAACTTGTTCTGTATACTGTTTTTGAGCCGTGCTGCATTTATTTCATTGCTTAAGTATGTTTTATTTCTCTCTCTGTCTCTCTAATTTGCTTCCATACTGCACCAAGTAGTGTAGAATTAATTTCTCTATTTCTTATTTATTTTTATTACAGTTTCCAGCACGAAGAGTATATTTTCTGGTGAATTTTTAAAATGAGATGTATAGAATAACATGATTTTAATTAAATTTTATGATTTTAAGCTTAGATTTGGTCAATTTCCCCAATGGACCTGCACATCACATGAGTTGTTCAAGGACTGTTGGAAAGTTGAAAATCCAATGATTCTTCCTGTTTCAAAGAGATAAAATTCCTTTCAAACTCTCTATTGCCTGTTGCACCCTTATTGCCTGCAATAATTTAATGGCTCTTGTCTATCTTGGTGAACCAGCCCTTTATTTACATATTAGCATTCCATTAAAATCATACATTTCATGCTAGATTTTGATTATTGACACTAAATTTTAATTTTGTCTACATATAACTGTTATTTTTATTCCTGGTGTGACATGAATTGTGATCATTTTTTAAATTATTGTCGTCCATAAAATGCCTGGAAATGGCGAAAACTCTCCCAATACAAATTCCTAGAAGTCTCAAGTGTCTCAGTTTTTCGACCCTGAGCTTAAAAGATCATGATCTGTTTATCATTATCAAAATGGTTGATGATCCATTATATGTAAATTGACTGAACTGTTTCAAGACTAATTGTTGTAACAATTGCAACCAGATTTAATTTAGTGGTAATTAAATTTGATTATTTGTTGTTATAGTTTGCAAACCCAAAGCTGATAATGAACAAGAGCAAGAATAATGCAAAGTGTGTTATTGCTTCACCTCACTGTGTTGTTTGCTTAAGATCACTGTGTTTTGCAGGAAAACACCGTAGAGTTAGTTCAGAAAAGTGCTGTGCTTAAATATCCTTGAATTATGAAAAATTTAATAACTTTATTGCACTATGTATTTATGCTCTGTCCTCTCTTCGCAGTCTGTTTGCAGGCAGCATACCGAGGATGACCTTCATCAGCGTAGGTGGTTTCATCTTCCTCGGAGCCTACGAGAAGGTTCGACGCACTTTGTTGTCGTAGCATCCACTCTGACTGTCCTGAGCCCTGATCTGATGGAGGAACAGCAGGGAAAGAGGGTCTGGAAGCAGCACCCCCGTCCCCATAGGAAGCCTATGCACCTCCATGCTGCTGGGCCCTGATTAGCAATTAGCACTTGTTGCTAAGAGGAGGAGTCATCAATGACTGCATTACCCAGAGTGCTGCATTCCTGCCTGAAGCTGTCCTGTGTTAAACAAGATGTGTACTGACTAGCATCTGTATTTTTAATGTATATGTGAGTGAATGAGTATTAAAGACTGTCTGTTTGTATGCTGTGAGTGAAGTTTGGTGATTTCTTTGGCTCCCTGTGGAACTCTGTAGGTTCCAGTCGGTTTAATGATCATTTTAGTGTTTCATCTATATTTTCTTCTCTCTATTAAGCCAAGCCAGCTGTGTAAAAGACCCACCGGGGAGAGAGTAATATCTCACAATTGTTAGATTCCTAATGGAGCACAACTAGGCTCATCCACCTGCAGGAGAGTTTTTTTTAAGATGTCTCCAACAATAGAACACCTTGTTAAATTAATAAGGCTTTAGTCTAGAGTCTCGAGTGTTTTACTTAAGCTTTTTTAATGACAGTTCAGGATTTGTCTGTCATGGCTTTATTGTGGAATATTTAATTAGTTGGAAAAGCTTATACAGTTATGATGGTGACATTTTTTTACCTTCTTTCTGCCTTATCCAAGTACGGCTGTATGATACTTGGGGAAAAATAGAGATTGCAATATTTAGTTTTTATGCGCTGTATATTGTGATCTGGAAAAATGCAGAAATTTTCACCAGATGACTTAAATTCCTCTATTGAAAAATAATTAATTATTCTAGAAAGATGAATGTGAATTGACAGGGAGTGAATCTGCATTGAAAATAAAAATGTACTTGAAGCTAAAAAAAAGAAGAAGCCTCCCTCAAGATAAAAATTGTAGCACGATATGTTTGAGTTGATTTGCTTTACTTCCATTGCACTTCCTGTAATGTGACTATTGCGTATGTCAAGGCTGAAACAACATATCCTGCAGTCCTGATTTGGAGCTATTGTCAAATAGGGTATGCACAGTGTAATTCTTGAATTCCAGGTTTCCTAATGTAACTATGTAAAGATACTGCAGTTCCTCTTTCTTAGAATCACCAACAGACCAGTGATGATGCATAACTGGCTATGCGTTTCCAAGAACATGATAGATCATTCTCTAGATTATACAGTGTAGGATATTTCACCAAGCTGAATGTATCTTCCAACAACTTGCACTTTACGCCATGCTGCATTCATTTTATTGATCCAGAACGTTTTATTTTTTCTCTAAATCTCTTTCATTTGTTTTCATGCTTGCCTCCAGTCTGCTCCTTGTCAACACATACAGCAGTTCAGCTGAAAAATCAGAATTTTCATCATGTAACTGTTGGTTGCAGCTGAGTCAGTAATGGCTTTGCAGTTGCGGTGAGTAGCAAAGAATTTTTAGTTTTCTACAGCATTGGATAGAGTAGATGGTTTATTTTCTGGCCATTTTTTAAAATGAGACAAGTAGAAAATCACAATTACAAGCTTAGATTGGGTGAATTTGCCTGAAGGAACCACACGTCACATGATTTGTCCAAAGACAGGCGGAAAGTTTCAAATCTGATGATTCTTTCTATTTCTGGCTCATTAATGGTGTAAATATGGCAATTTAAAAAAACAGCATGCCTTTCAAACCCACCAGCATGTTCACATATTGTAAAATAGTATCATTAAAGGGTCAGTACGCTGAAATTCACAAACAAGCATATTTCCTTGTCATGGTATTTGGCCACGCAAATAGTTTTGGTTTTATTTGGTTATGAAATATCATCTGCTGAAGCTTAACTAGATCAACTAATCCTGAGACAAAACACATTTAATTCTGTTTTTGATCTTATTAAAGCAGTGATTACCGACTCCTTGACCACAGAACAGTTTGAAACTCTGCCATGATGTTTTCTGGGTTTCATTTTCACAGTGGATATGTTTAAGATCTGTTCTCCACAGTCATCCAAGACTTGTTACGAGATTAACAAATGACTCCTCTACATCTTATTGAAGGATTATCTAACTGGCATATGGAAGAACAGTTAAGCTCAGTATCAGTGGGTTTTTCCTCTTCTTGTTTTCAGCAAGTTAGCTCCACTGTCCTTCAGCAGTCAGTGCGGAGGTAAAACCGAACACTTGGTAAATCCTGGCGGGGGCAGAGGGAGACGGATGGCCTCACAGGTGGGACTGTTTGTCATGCTGCTTGTCACTAGGCTGTTGAACAACAATGGCCGCGTGTGATTGGTGGAGGCCACGGCGAAGGGCATGTCAATCATTTGGTGACAAACATCCATCTGGAATGCACATTCTGACCCTCCAGTCAGCCCCGACTCAATAGCAAATATTTTAAACAGCCTGCAGAAGGAAAAAATATGCCTGCTGTCTTTGGAGCTTTAAGGAGCCAGGAGACATTCCTGGTTGGAAGATTAGCTTTGTGTGTGTGTGTGTGCGACTATGTGTGCGTTTGTGGTCCAGGCACAAGCTCCTTCGCTGCTTTGAAGATCAAGGTCTCTGGATTTCATGTCTTTGTGCATGCTCCATTGGAATTGATGGCTTCTCCATAACCGCCGTGACATGAGAGCAACGCTAAACGCTAACTCAGCTGTTTGTGATATTGTTGTGACAAATCATCCGTTCTTTGTGTGTGTGTTTTTTTGTTTGTTTTATGAGCGAGAGAAACAGGCACAACACTGGTAATAATAGCAAAATGTGATTTTATTAGACACTTCAATGCCATGTTAGACACTTCACTGTTTTAGCTTTGACATTGGTACAACGGTTTCAGACAGTTTGTTTCAATAAATTACTCAGAACTGCTCCTCACTCCCTGTTGTCCCTTTTACACTGGGGTGGCTTTTCCAACAGGATCTCTGATTGGTCTTGCTGGTATAAACATCTCCGATAGGTGCTATCAGGTGTAACCAGAGGAGCGTGTCCTCCAGCTTACCTTGATAAGGCCACTGGTTACAGAACACAGTTCAGATTGGGGGGCGGGGGGGACACACATTCATACACGAGACAATGTAACTTCTTTGACTGATTTCTGACCCAGTGTATCCAGGGATCGCGACAGTGTGGGGGAGTGTGCGACTGCATTAATCCTCCACGTTTGGTTAGAGCACATTTCACAAGCTTCCCAAGAGTTCACAGCATGAAGCTGCACCTTTAGTTACCTCAAACATGAAACATTACTGAACTGCAGTGACAATGAGGTGGAATACTGGCCATTTGCTCCTGAATGCACAACTGTGGATGCATATTACAGCAGTAACAAAATGATATCATTCTCAGGCTTTCCTAAATTCAAAGCATAGGAATTGTATAATTAAGCATTCAGTCAATTAAATGTCAACGCTCTGGAGCACACATTTGATTATGAATGTGGCAGGTGTCACACTGAGAGATTATTACTGGCTTCCAAATAACAGCTGTTAGCAGCAGTTTGACCACATTTGGTTGCCAACTTGTGCCCAAGTCGCTTACTGGGACAAATAAAGAGCCCAACTTAAATAAGAGAAGCATTTATCCGAACTAGATCAGAGCAGATTCACAGTAACGTGTAGTATTGTGAAACTGGTGGAAGAGCCCTAATGGTACAGTATGTACTGTTGACTTTACCGTGTCAAAATATGTGGAATGTCTCCTCACACTGAGGAGGTTCCTGCATTCCTATTAGCTGATCATGTACACAGTCTGCTTGTTTATGAAGCGAATATAAAAAGTGCTTTAACTGACCGTCCTCATCTGACGTACCAAAATAATTTACATCAAAGCTCTTCCTTCATACAATGCGTGTGAATTGTGTTTCTGTAAGGCCATAGCTGGCAGCGTTTGTCGGAGAGAAAAAAAAAAACATTCAAGTGCAATCAAGTGTTTTGTTTGCTATAAAAAGTGTACCAGTATCTCTCACAAAAACATCTCTTGATATATGCAATTACAAGTTGAGTTTTCTTTGATCATGCAATAAGGCACCGCAGCTGAATGTTGGTAAAAGCTGAAAAAGGCTGTTTTTTTTAAGAAAAATAAAAATACCATCACTCCTTTCTTTGTCATGCACATATATTCAAACACTCTTTTGTAAAAGTTATATAATATAGGAAAACTCTTATTTACAGACAAAAGTCCCAAGGTATATTTCTCTTTTTCCCCCTGCACATACATACATATACTGTACAAGATTCCCTACATTTACATGCTTCAAATGCAAGTCACATTTTTTGGAGCTAGAATTTTTATTGGTCACCTCCCAGAGGAAGATTTTAAACTATGTACAGCTGATACGCTCAGATGGGATGCCACCCACACAAGCTCCACCTTCAAACTCCGGATGCCCCCTACCTTTCCCCCCTCCTGGTGTTCCCTGTCGGTCCAAATCCAGGAGGCTCAGGACCGTTCGCCTCGATTTGAGGTAGCAGTTTATTTCCCAGTGCAAACAAAAAGTAAAAGTCCACATTTTGGGCTGGATTGAGTGTCTGCTAGTCGCTGGCTCTCCTTAGAGGGGCGCTCTCATTCTGAGAGGCTCTGAGGGTGTGTCCATTGGACAGCAGAGTCTGCCTGAGCTCAGGCTCACAGTCAGTGTCGAGGCGTCCGTGGCTCGTCACGCCGGCCAGCTTCACCGGCTTGTGGAAGGAGTCTTCTTGTGATGGAGAGCTCGCCGACGTCTGTCCCGCTCTGTTCACTGTCAAACAAAGAAAAAGAAGGTGGTGGAATGTGAGACAGGAAAAGTGAATGGCGTCACGTGTATATGGACAAATATGCGTTCGGCTCAAGGATATAGAGGCAGTGGAATGTGTGTGTCGAGCTGCGTTGACATGTGGAGGTGAGAATTGGTATTCAGAGGCCAATTCCACTGGTATAACTCCTCAGTGAAGCTGAATCTCAGAACAGGTCTGGACGTGCACTTGGAGGAGTTTGGCAGCAGAAAGAACTCTGCTGCTTTTCAGTGTTTTTAGAGAGATATCCTGAGGGGCTCTGGGCATGCAACTATGATACACTGTCAGATGCTGGTAGGAGACAATCTATCAGCAATCACATTCAAAGGAATTTGCCTTGACATGGGCTCCTAAATTACTGACAGTTTCTCATGGTACCACCTATTATAAGTCATATTCATATGGGATAGTGCAGGGCTTTTGGACGTGTACTGGATTTATGGGTAAAAGCTGTTGGCAAGTGTTTGGGTCCTGAGGGCTATAAGCTTTCTTGTAAGCATTAAAAGTAGATTTAAACTCACTAATTGCCTTACCTTTTCTGTCGTGTTGATTCAGCTGTATCGTGTTGTGGTTTTTTGGTAACGTGGATCCTTGAATGTCCTTTCGGATCCCATTGGGCGTCCCATTGCAAAGTGGGGTGATGTGTGACCCTGCTTCATGCTGCTCCCCTGGGTAACAGTGCGAGTAGGGTGGGGGAACAAAGTGCTGCTGGTACTCCATGCCTCCGGCAGGACCAAACCCGTGGGCCAGGTAGTCGGGGTCTTTGGAGTAGCTGTTGCTGTTCTCCATACAATCTGTGCACACCACTGCACCATCGAAACCTGCAGGCAGGCAGGGTGAGAGAAAAATAAATGATTTGGAGGCAGAAACGTCAACAACTGTATGTCAACACTGTGGTTAGAGTGTCTGCTGTAATTATTTCTGATAGTGAGCAGGTCTCCAAAGACAGCAGTGCTCCTTTCATCATTATGCAACCCACGAGGGAAGTGGGAGAAACTGCTGGGCAGCACAAACATTTGGAAGACCAAGCAGAGAGGGAACCGTCAGGTACCTGTGGTGTCTCCGACGTGTCCGTTGGGCTGAGGTCCACCGCCGGCCTCCACACGGATGCACACGTCCTGCCGCTCGGACAGAGTGCCCTGGGAGGAGAGGTAGCTGGGAACGTCTGGAGGAACAATCGTCTCATCTGGGAGAGATAAAAGAGTCAAAGACGTCAGAACCAGAACTGTGGATACTGTGGCACAGGAGCTCCAATAATGTGTTTATTAATCAATAATTACTCCATTGTAAAGTTACAACAATTACCCAGTTAAATAAGCAGTCATGCAAAAGTGGTTAATATGCACAGGGTAATACAAACTGCTGTTTTTGGTTTTGGTTTATTACCTCCACCATGCGAAAAACAAAAGCGGTTATGTTTTTGCCGTCGTTTTCTATGTTTATTTGTTTGTTTTTGTTAGCAAGATAACTTGAAAAGTTATGAACATATTTTGATGAAATTTTCAGGAAATGTTGATATGGGACAAGGAACGGGTGATTAAATTTTGGTATCTTCCCCCTGCCCCTTCCCCGAAGTATATTCGTCATTAATTGGACCCGAATATCCATCGCTGCGGCTCAATTTTTAGCTTTTAACGCCTCGCACACCTAACCCTAACCCTATTCCTCAAATATGTTAACATAACCTTGTAGTTGAACATCCATTTTTGTACAGATCGACAGCTTTTCTTAGATAACATTAAGGGTGCGTCCCAATATCCATACTAGCGTACTACACAGTAAGCCTGAAATAGATTTAGTATGTCGAAATACATAGTATGTCAAATGTAGTGTGTCAATAATACCAGGATGTCCAATACCAGCATGCTTTTCTGACAATTCTGACCCACAATCCACTGCGCAGGTATGTCACATAAATCAAAGTGTCTCGCAGGAGTATAAACAAGTTTGAGCCGCCAAGAGTGCACAGAGATCAGCTGATTTCACACTACAGACTGCAACCGATATATGAGGAAGGCGCAATATTATGAAGAAGTTGTATCTCCCAGTTGTACGCATACTGCCTGAAACACTATGTACTATGTAAGGGCAGCTGGAGTATGTATATTAAGTAAAAAACCAGTGTACAATTTGAAACAGTCAATTTTTACATACAATAGAATGAAAGAGTAGATTCTTGCTCACCTGTGTTGGTCACACTACACTCTTCGCTCTTTTTCCTGGTCTGGTAGATGATGCACACCCACACCAGCGACGTCACCACAATACTTGTGACCACAGCGATGACAATGATGCCTATAGTGACCGTGCTCGGACCCGCTGGCGGAGTGCAGGGGCTCCTGCGCCGAGTGACCACCAGCTGGCTGTGAGCGCGCTCTGTGCCCAAGGTGTTGGACATGAGGCAGGTGTAGCGGCCGGCGTCCTCCAGCGAGGCGGAACCGATGACCAGCAACTGGTTTCCTGGTGTGAAGTGGTGTCTGTCGGAGGGGCGCAGTGGCTGGTCGTTGCGCAGCCAGGTGATGCGTGGAGGCGGGCTGCCGAGGGCTTTACACTGCAGGGCCACCGTGTCCCCGACCACCACGCTGCGGTCCTCCAGGTCCTGGGCCAGGTGGGGTGTTTCTATGGAAGAGAGGGGTTCTCATAAAAAAGCCTAAAGGCTGCAGGATTCCTGAGGTCAGTGATTTCTATTATTCCATTGTTATTCTACGGCATCGAAAGGTTTAGGTTTCTGTTCTCAGGTTGCTGCTTCAGCTCTGTTTGTTCACAGTATCGATTACAGACTGTGGGATCCTGGTGATTCAGCTGGATGGACTGAGCACAAACTGTGATGTACTGTGTCTGATGTCCAACCACTGAAATCTACTCTCGCGATGACAGGCTCATCTGACAGTGATATTTATACATCTGAGGTCATATCTATAATGCTGACAAATTCTGAAATCAGTCATCTTTACACTTTTTTTTTTCATTGCAACACACAAACACGATTTCTCTCGGGACAGAACGATGTTTTCAGTGTTTCCCCGGCAACTTAACATTCTGGTGAATGGAGCACACTGAACCGAGTGAGTGTGTGCGTGAAGGTTGGCCTCTCCTCTCAGACTGAGCACTTCCCCTCACAGTGGGACATACACAGATTAAGAGATCTCACTTAACCCACTTCAGTCGCCCTTCTCCCTTCTATCAATACTTTCTCCCTCTCCATCAATCCCCCTCTCTCTCTTTCTCTACTACCCCCTGAACTCTTTCTTTTCTCTAAATCCCCCTCGCCTACCTTCCCCCAACACACTCCACCATTCCAGTTCTTCTTTGGCTCCCATTTTTCTCCCCCACCACTCTTTTCCAGACAGGGGCCCCTCAACTGCAGCCACCCCCCTCTCCTCCTCTCTCCTTCCACTCTGTCTCTCAAACCCAAACATCACAGATTCAGCACACAGGCATGGCTGCTTGCTTCAATGTCTTACATTGCTGAGTGGATTAGCACTCCACTTGAACTGCTGAGAAGTCTCTCGCAAGTCACACAACAACTAAATGTGTCACCGAGCGAAATCCACCAGTGTGACCATGTTAAATATAGAAACTGTTGCTTATGAGCTCTTTAGGGGGAGTTCAAGGGTTGTAACTAAAGAAGCACCCCCTTTTCTTTTTTCTTCTTCAGCTCTGTCCAACAAGGGGTTGCTTTGCTCAAAGACAAAGGACAAAGATGATCTATGTGCTGAGAGAGAAGCTCTGTTTTGTTTGATTTAACAGTGTAAAACAGCCAATAAACTGGGAGCACTGAGGCCTGCAGTGAAGCAGCCATGACTGTCCCTCCCACTGAGAGAGGAGAAGGGGGTGGGAATGCCAAACAAACACCCCTCTGTGAGTCCCCCTCGCTCCCCCACCATCCCCCCTTTGACCCCTATCTGTGACCTCTGGCCCCTGACCTGCAGCAAGGCCACAGCTGCCGAGAAAAGAAAAATATAAAGCTTCTCATTCTGCAGCTCGGACTGACCAATTCCCAGCTGAGTGCCCAGCTATTTACAAGAGTTCATTTTTGATGATGTGGGAATATGATCAACGCTAGGTTACGCTGAACACAAGTCAAAAAAGGGGCAAAGCCTGCGGAACTAAGTTACAAAAAACAACTTTGCAGCTCTTACCCAGTACAGTGAGGGTGGCGTTGGCGGAGACAGTGCCTGCTGTGTTTTTGGCAGTGCAGCTGTACACGCCCATGTCTTCCGGTTTGACGTCCATGATGAAGAACACGTCGTCATCGGGCATGACATGCATTCGGCGCTCACGGGCAGCAGGGAAATCTGTGCCGCCGTCCTTCTGCCAGGCAATCTGAGGTGCTGGGTGACCCTCTGCTGCACACTCCAGCCTGGCGGTGTGGCCGGTTCGGATCGTGCTGTCTCTGGGAGTCTTCACGAAGGATGGGAGAACTGTGGAAGAAGAATTTACATATTTCATCAGCATCAAGACAGCACAACATTCTTTAACCTCTACATATTCCAAGCAGGTCAACTGTCCATGTTATATTTTCAACAATTCCCTCATTTACAAATACACAGTTCTACATCTTCACACCAGCAAGCTGACGGATGCTGTGCTTGAGCAGTTTTCAAGGAAGAACTTTGACAGGAGTTGCTAAGGATTACAGAGCTTCTTCCAACCACATTTCCCAGCTGCTGCTGGCATTCAAATCAGGGAACTTCCGGTTATAAGCCCACATCTCTAACTCCTATAGGAAAACTTGCCTTTTTGGCAGTTTCAGCTTCTTTACATCGATGTGTATGCCAAGACAACAGGCAGAAAAGTTATTCTGTCTGCCTGAGAGTGAAGAAGAAGCTAGAGGAAGCAGACTTTGGCTGGGGAATCTAACTATGAATAAATACTCTAATTTGCAGAAAAGCAGAGTGACAGAGTGCATAAGAGATGACCCTGTTAGCACTGACATGCAGCTAAATCAATTTGTTCCAAATACCATCCAGAGAGAGATGGAGGCCGAGCAAGACAAAACTTTACTTGAGTGAAAGAGGAGAACTCAGCATGGCCACTGATTTCTATCACTCCCCTGTCAAATGGAGCAATTGAAACCTAGATAAGTATAACATAAACATGGTGTAATGACACACATTTTAACAGATTTAGGAGATATCTTCTGTCTATCTTGCCTTATCCAGATACTGGATCACTGATATTCTTCAGTTTTTCTCTGTTCTAATTAATTAATTATTTTTTTTACAACCACAATGATCTCCTTCAAAAATACTAATATAGATTATCTTAGCAAAGAGGTCATTAAGTTTGCCCTTTACCGAATATCTGATATCTGATTTTAAAAAACCAAACAACATACCATTGACAATGATACGGGCCTTGCTGGAGTAGGTGGAACCGAAGTGGTTGGTGATGATGCACTGGTAACGTCCCTCGTGGGCAAAAGTGACATGCCGCAGGTGCAGGATTGTGGTGTACTCCATCACGCCTCCTCCTGCGCCCGGCGCATCAGATGTTGCACCTTGGTGGTGAGCGCGCACATGGGCATAGTTCTCCATCTCAGCATGACGAAGCAGCTCCTGGTCCTTACGCCAGGCAAAGGTCATGGGGGAAGAGCTGCTGCTTGCTGCCGTGCAGGTGAGACGAACGTCACTTCCAAGGACCGTCACTGTGGGTTCAGGCTGCACGGTGATCTGAGGTTTGGGTAGGTCATCTGAAGGTGGAGAGTGATAGAAAGGCAAAAGAGTAAGGAGGAAAGAAAGTGGAGAAAGTCAAACATCACAAATGCTCCTCAGCAGGTGTCAGCTTGCTATGCATACATGGATATGAAAGTGCTAAATACAACATAAGGAACCATTACCATTTCTGAGTGCAAATGCAGAGCCTAAGACTAAAACACCACACAAATATGTGCAACTATGTAAATAACAGAAGCGCGCCAAGCTGTGCCTCCAATGCCTCTTACTCAACACAGCCGCCCACATAAACACAGAATACGGATGCACAACACTCACCACACACAAAGCTGTTGGACGGAGCCTCAAAGATGCTGGTGCCCTTCAGGCTCCCCGGGTGGGCACAGGTGGCATTGACGCTGGCCTGCAAACCACGTGTCACCAACCACTCAGGCAGCCATTGGAGCTGGCAGTCACAGAGGAAACTGCTGCTCTGGATGAGACTGGAGGAAAGTAAAGGGGAGTACATGAGATATATTACACATCTATAGCACCTTCAACTGAGTATGCATTTCTGAGTGTGTGTAGATGCCAAAAGAGGGATTCAAGGTATGTGTGTCTGTTTGCTGCAAGTTTTCTTTTGTGCATATAAATTATATGTATGTATGTAAATGCATCAATATAACTTACAGGCTTTTGAGGTTCCTCATCTTACTGAAGGCATCAGGCTGGATGGAACGAATAGCATTCTCCCCCAAGTTCCTGTTAGGATATTACACACAGTTGCTTCAATTGTACACAAACTGCAGTTATATCGACACACAGAATCTAACAATCTAACATCTGACTTTAACTACGGTGGAAATATCCTGGTCTGTAGGTACGAGGGTACATGCCAGCTTTTCCGTCACTCCCTGCTCTCATTTGACAAAAGCCTGTGAAAGAGCTTATAGGAATTCCATTTCTTCTACGGAGCTCACCATATGCTCAATAACTTTGTTCCTGCGCTGAGGCAGGAAAAAAAGGCCAAAGTTGAGATTGTGCTAGGCTAACAAGAGAGAAGCAGCTGGGCACTCGCAAAAGCCCCTGTCTTCTCCTTTTACAAAGACGCTATTAAATTGCTAGCAACCTCCTCTCTGCCAGCTAGTTTTGGCAACCCCACCCCCCTCACCCCCTCTCCCTTACACTCAACCCCTCTCTCCCTCTCTTGTGGGATACTCACAGGTGTTCCAGGGTCTCCAGGCCAGAGAAGGCTTTCTTGGCCACCGATTTGATCTTGTTTCCAAACAGAGTCCTGCAGTTTCCAAACATGAAGGGCGTCGATAGATGAAGAGAGGAGGGGGAGAGGAAGAAGGAGGGGTGAGAAGAGAGAGCAAGACGGGGAGAGAAGCACAATTAGCGAGGCTGAATCTGATAAGAGTAAGGGGATTTAGGTATTGGAAATCTGAACTGTGTGGAGATTAAGCCAGGAGGAAGGGTGAGCAAGAGTGAATGGGGTTGAGGCGGGTGGGTG
>OMNN01002562.1:0-10480 GCA_900302755.1 Chromis chromis | reverse complement strand
GAGGGGGGGGTACCTGGGCTCTGTGCTGCTCTTCAAAGACCACTTTTATCTTTATTAGAATTTAATAGCAATGACCAGGCTGAGCTGTGTGTGTATATGGGTGTGTGCGTAGTGGGTTTTTTTTCCCCCAGCAGAGCTTGTAAGGACATACTTGTAATCATTCGAGTCTGTGTCGGTGCCTGTCAAGCCAAAAAGTGAGTTGCTTTTCTCTCTGATTTGGGGTCCTAATCCCTCCCTCCACCCTCTCCCCACTACTACCTCCTCTCCGTTCACACCACAGGAAGAGGACATACGGCTGGCTGACTCACAATGAAGACCCCAGTGTTTAAACTCATCCACATGTACACACAAACAACTGGCTGTCTTGTCACAGGGATGATGAGTAAGCTACTTTGTCATTTATGCAACTCTTGTTTTGAAGGAATTTTATTACGCTGTCAACACGAATAAAACTGAATAAAATTTAAAACAGTTTTTCGTGCTGTAAGAAGCAACTCCATCCCATGTGGCGGCATTCACAAGCTGCATTTAGGGAGCCCAGTATGTGTGGTGGACACTTTGATGTTGCCTTCTTTCTGCATCTCTTTTTTCCCATGACTCTTTTTGCCAGCTTTGGGATGCAGCGGGCCGCTTCCGCCAACGCCATGACAAAAGTGTCAGGGTCAGAGGGCGGGGCGTGTGAGGCGTTTGATGTTTGATGACTGAATGCAGCCCTCAATTTCACCCTCTCTTGAGTTCCTAACAACAGAGACTGGGAATGAGGGGACGAGAAGAGCGGAGGCATGGAGGAGAAATAGAAATAAGCCTATTGGGGAGCGAACCCCTGCCAGCCTGAAGAAAAGCCCTTTCTCTACTTCTTTCTCTCCTCCTTTCTTTCAGCGGTGCTCACACTGGGAACCATCTTGGCTGGACATCATCTTTTCATCCTGCAGGTTGATGATTGCCGCTCATTGCCAGAAACTTCACGCCTGCTGTAATTTCTCAACTCGCTAACTTTCGACATTGAACTTTTTGCAAGCTGCCTGAGTACATAAATAATCATTAAAAAAGCTGATAAAAATGATTCGCTGTGTCTCCTTTTTGAACCATTATCTGCTAAAAGAACCCAGTTTGCTCATAAACCTTCAGGGAAACGATGAAATCACAAGATGAAAGCCAGATTAAACTTCAGATTCAAGTGGCTTGGGCTTCCACAGGATGACAGGAGTAAAAAATTACCTTCAATGTTTCATGAACAAACCTTGTAAATAAAAAGAAGAGGGGCCTTATAAGCCATTGCTCAGTGTGAGCACTTCCTTTCCAAGTGAAGTGTGGGGTCCTAAGGGGACAGATGTTTCAAGCTTCTGAACTCTGTGGCCTTAAATTGGACGGGCTAAACTTATCTGGCAACAAGGGATGCAAGGGGACTCGGAGGGAAACTTCTGGATGCAAGAAAAATGAGAAAGCTGTTTCTGTGTTTTTCACGAAGAGCAGAGAGAATCCCAGAAACAGTGGCAGGCCAGGACAGAGAGATGAAAAGGAGGGGTTGATAGAGTAAGAGAGGAGGGGGGAATAGAAGAAAGAAAGAGGGGAGACACTCACAGCTTGTTGAGGCTGTCCAATCCAGAGAAGGCCCCGTTGGTGTCCTCTATTGTGCCTGAGATGTCGTTATGGTCCAGCTCCCTGTGGAGAATAAGAGAAAAGAGGGGGATAAGAAAGATGGAAGGCGGGAGGAGAGGAGCAGGGACAGGGTCTGCCAGCGCTGAAGCGTTTCACAGCCCTGGCAGAGGCTGCTCTGGAAGTCACGGGTTACCCTTCACCCATGCTCCCTCCCACCATCATCCTCCCCCTCTGCACCTGGCCTTAAGAGCCTCTTTGCCGCTCTGCTCTGCCAACCAAGCGCATTCTTTCCTTAGAGGGGTGGAGAAGGAGTGTGCATGTGAGCGTGCATGCATGTGCATTGGTGTGTTGAGGCAAACCCCAGCACAGGGAAACACATGTATAATTCATGACGGCATGGAGTGACTGGCAAGGACACAATGCCTTGTGAGAGGCCAGACAGTTGGGACTGTGCATCCGATGGTGGCAGGTATGGTACAGCCAAGAGTCTTAATGGGGTTAGGGGCCAAGCTTCGCCATGGCCAGGCAAATGAATGAAAGAAAAGAGAAAAAGGGCTTCATTTACAGCGGTTGGGGGTTTCCGAACACTTGTTGAATGCATCTGCATCCTCCTGCAAGATCTAAAGAACTACATCTTTAGTTGAAGTCATAGCTGCAGAGGAGCCATCACTCCACCCTTCTGCATCACAACGAAAAGAAAAACAGAGATGGAGAACTCCTCTGAACCATTAAAAGGCTTTCTTCCAAACTTGAGAAAGGCCTTTGAGGTTGACGGTCAGCCACACCCTCCACCACCTCCAAAACAACAGCCTCCACTCCTCCTCCTCCTCCCTTTGCTTTCCAAGCATCTCTTATCCCCCTCTGGTTCTTTTCAGTCTCCACTGGCCGCTGTCTTAGTTGGACTGGACTGGGGCTGCCAATTTCCTACTCTTTCTGGCTGACTGCATGTGAATGGCCATTGCCTTGTTAAAGCAAGGCCAGTGGTGGGGGCTGTGGAGCAGAGTGACCGGGCATGGAGAAGGGGGCCCCGATGAGCCAAAGACCCCCGTGGCCGAATTAGAGGGCAGGCTGGCTTGTTTGGAGCTTTCACACCCTGATGCAGGCTCCAGCCCCATGCCAGCACAACCAGCAGCGCAGGCCCAATTAAAGCTCTCCCAGCTCCTTTTCAGGGCTCAGCCTATGCCTGTCCTCCCCTCCACTGATTAGATTAGGCCTGCCTCAAAGACACAGAGAGCAGGAGTGATGCAAGAAGGGAGAGGAAAAAAACATAAAATCAAGACAGAGAACATGCGTGTATTGTGGGATAACATGGGGAGATGACAGAATACACTTATGACAGCAGAGGAGAAGAAATGGGCATTAAGCGTGCTTTGAAAGGGTACAGCCAAAGGAAACAAAATGAGCAATTAAAGACAAGAAAGAAAAACATGAGAGGAGGACTGAGATATGGCAGTCAAAGCTCCATGTCCCACCCTCAACTTCCCTCTGTAGCTAGTTATCTAGTACCCAGTGTGCCAATAGAGAGAGAGGCCTTATATGCCTTGGCTTGTTACCCCACTGTGAGAAAGAGCTTGTCAAGCGAAGTCTGGCACAACTCTCCTCTCTGGCTATCTTACTGGGAAGTGGCGTAGCCAAGAGGACCTTGGTTTAGAACCAAGACCCCCAAGTCTTTCTGCTGGATTTATCCACTGACTTTGTCCTTTTGGTTCTCTCCTTTTCTTTCTTTGGGTTTTTTTTTGTGCAGAAGGTGGACCAGGGGGAAAAGAAACCTCTGCCTTTATTCATGGCTTCTAAAAGCGAGGAAGGATCTCAAGGGAGCTGAATGACACAGAACACTTTTAGACCCAAGTTTGTTGGGAACCAGTGTTTGGAGACAAAAACCACAAAACAAAACCCAACAAAAGGAACAAAGTGAGAAAAGGCACAAGAAGTGAGAAGTTGCTACAGAAACTAAGACAATAGACACCTCGTAAAAGTAAAAAAAAGAAAATCATGAATAGACAAGAATGCAAATTAGATGAAACCCATGTTGAAAAGTAAATAACCCCCACTTTCAAAAGTCAACTGAAGGGACTACGTGAACCTAAATATCAAATGTCACACAGGCAAAACCAATATTAAGCATCTCAGCTTTCACTGCTCCCAAGTGGCACATCTTAGCCTTATCGTCAGCAGGGGCAAAACCATAATGAGTGGGTTGTTGGGGGTCGTTTGGGGCTTGGTAATGGTGGTTGGGGGTGGTGTACTTACAGGACGCGTACGGCCTTGAGGCCTCTGAAGGCTCCCTCGTTGATGTGGCTGATGGAGTTGTGGCCCAGCCGGAGGGTGTGGAGGTCCCCCAGCACAGCCAGACTCCCCTCATCCAGTCGAGTCAAGTTGTTGTACGACAGATTCCTGGAGAGAGAAAGAGGCACAGACAGACAGAAGAGAGGACAGAGGCAGACACAGAGATGGAGAGAAAGTGAGGAAAAATAAAAAGGGGGGAGACAGAAAAATATTCTGTGTGAGGTCTGGAAGGAGATGATATGTTGGCAGAATGCTGAGGCAGCTCGCGACATCATCATACTTAAATTTCATGGCTGATTCAATGTCTATTTGCCACTCTGTGATGCGTTTTTCCATTGTGACTTTTTCCTCACCAAAGGATGTTAACAGAGAATGGGTTTAGCAGACCTCTGAGCTCAACTAAGGTCCGAATCGTTTGACAGCAAAGAAAGGAAATTCTTGGTTGGAACTTTACATGTCTACAACCTTCATTTATAAGCTTATTTGAGTATGTGGTAAACCCCAGAGGAATATACTATCATTCGTGTACTGCAGTCCTCAAAATGTTACTTTTTTCATATCTAGCCTCCGAAACTTCTTCTTTATCTTAAAGCCTGTTGATCTAAAGAGTTTTACTTGTTTTAGGAGTACTTGCAAGGCGATTTAATTGAGAAAGAAGTGAAAACGAAGGCTCAAAACTTGTTTAAATGACTTGTAAGGGTGTTTTTTCATGGTTTGTACATAATACCTCTTGGTAAGTCCTGATTACAAATGATAATAAATCCTATAATGGTATCTTTCAAACAGTGTTCAAAGGCAGTATTGTGCATTTTATTGCCCTTCCCGTGGCCCTCTCTGTCTGTCTCTGTGGCCAGGCTTCAGGTTTGCTTGGCCAGTCATGTGTGCAGAGATTCTCCCTGATGACCAGCTCAGCCTGGCACATTGGGAATGCAATAACAGGCTCCTCATAAAGACGAGTCACTCACTTCTATCAGTCGTGGGGGTCATCATAACTCTAGATAATAAAATCATATAACCGGTGACTGGTACAGTGCTGGGAGGCTGATTCAAAAACAGTGCCTGGAGCAATCTGTCATTCATAAGAAGTGCACACAGGAAACAGCATTGAGATGCACAGAGCAAACTAGCATGATCACCACCAACCTCTTTATCCCTTCTGACTGTTACACATAAACAAACATAGGCGCCACAGATAGCGCTGGCTACCTCGTAGTTAGCAACGCCTCAGCTGAGCGAAGCACTTTAGAGCAGCATTACGACAGTCATGTCAACAGTACAGGAAGGACTCTCAGATAATAACTTGGTAGACAAAGGCAGTGAAGGTGATCCTTCAGTGTAATTACCACAACACAACCAGAAGAGGATTACATGCCAGTTTACCAAACCCCTGCGCTTCAGAACAGAGTACAAAAACTCTTGTCGAAGGGCTTGAGTGCTGTTGAGCCCAGCTCTAATTATGGGATAAACAGGCTTATCCTGAGAATAGCGTAGCGTATTGAGTGTTAAAGCAAAATGTCATTTAACCCTGAGGAAGGTAGATGGATGATATGGGTAGTGGGTGGAGAGAGTCGGGTTCTCAGGCTTTAAGACAAGGGGTTTATATCACTGGAAACAGTCAAAAAGGTAAACCAATTTACAGCTAAATGTTAAACTATGGTTGTTGTTTACACAAAGTTTAAAATATCCAACTTTATTTTTTTTAGGCTGAACTTTTTTTAAATTTCTACTCTTTGCTTCAACAGAATGGCACACAATGTGTTTGGGTGTTCTGGCTAATTTAAATGCTGGTACTCACAGTTCCCTGAGTTTCTGGCAGAACTTCCATCCATCAGGATTGATGCGGGCTATGGAGTTGTTACTGAGGAATAGTTGCTGAAGTGAGGTCAGGCCATACAGAGAGCCACTGTTAACCTCTGTCAGGCTGTTGTAATCCAGGTGGCTGCAGGAGACAACATTGAGGGGAAAAAAAGTTTTTGCAGTGAGAATTTGTTGACACAACAGTTTCAGTATGTCAGTGGTATTATTGCACCCTGAAATGGCTAAATTTGCAGCAGCATTTCTGTAAATTGCATTGCAATTTGTGGCCATTACTCTGTTATTATGTACGTAATTTGAGTAATTATGTAAAAGCTGTATGTCGGCTGAGGAAAAGTGTGATTTTTGTGATTGTGAGCAATTTCCAGTAAGGGTCATTTTCTTTGGTTGGTGTGTATTCCTGTAATAGTCAGTAACTGGAACAAATAGGATTAGCCTATCAGGTAATGCTTGTTCCAAGCACTCCAACCTCCGTGTAGCACCCAAATTACATAAATGACATAACTGATGATGATGATGTGACATGTTGTGCATAAGAACTAGGTAGCAGTAAACAATACATGTTGGATGATAAGTAACTTGCATGTTAATTATCTTTATGTCTCGATAGTGTGTCTGATTTGTTACATACAGGACTTTCATCTTGGCCAGGTCCCAGAAGGCTCCATCAGTCAGTTTGCTGATGCTGTTTCTTTGCAGCTTGAGCACCTCCAGGCTGGACAAACCCTGGAAAGTTAGACCCTCCACCTGACGAATACGGTTCCTGTTCAGCTCACTGCAGGGCAGATGGAAAAGACACACACACACACAAAAAAATTAGCAACTCATCATGAGAGAAAATCTGTATGACACTGTACAGTGATGTTAAGGCAAAGCAAGAGGAAAACATATGTCTTTCTTTTGACTCAGAAAGGTTCTGCCCCCTTTCTACATGAGCATCCATCACAACCAAATCAAAACCACACAATCCTGCAGCCTGCAGGCATTCCTCAGTGGTGTCCTTTATGCTGGTGGCAAGAGGCCAGGGCTGTATACCACAGGCTTTAGCTTACAAACTAGGGTCAAGCTATGAACATTTGTATTAACAATGATACAGTCAAGGAAGGATGTAGAAAAAATGTGGTATAAGATGTTTAAAAACTGCACTCATTGTCTCTTTTGTATATAAAGCCTAAGACGCCTGCGCATGTAACAATGGATCTGTACAGCTGCTGTGTGTGCGAAGGCTGTAAAAGCCCTCAGGTTGGCAAAGATAAACATCCACAGAGGTTCTTTTATGTCTAATGTGCATCACCACTAGCATGTGCAGATACAGTGTCACCGGGGCCACCTGTCCAACAAAAGGCACCTGGGGAAACCACTGGAGCCACAATGGGGGGGAGACTCCCATTACGTGAGTCCCTTTGCTCTCCAGAATAGAGGCGTTGAGCTACAAATGGGTCGACCTCACTGTTATGCTGGGGGGGAAGTTTGACAAAGATAATGGAGCATGGTGTGGGGAATGAACTAACCACTTTGGGGATATGGAAGAAGGCAATAAATCACTAATAATAGGGCCCGGGTGTTTACCTAGTCAGACCTTATCCACCCTTAGAGGTATAGCTCACACTAATAGCGTTCCAAATGTTAAACACACAGAGCTCGATCAACAGACACTAGAAACTCCTACTTATTCAAACTCTTAATTCTTTTCTACTCTGTAATGTCTCAAAAAGCTATAACTGGGAAACTCATTCATTTTAAGCCTTAACATAAATGTCAAAAGTATAATGTTTTTGCAGGGCAGACCGCTCTGACAGATCAAAACACAACCTTGTCAGCACACTAACTATGTTGTTAAACTGATAAAATCCAGTGGTACTCACAGCTGGGTGAGCCTCGGGAGCTGGAAGGCTTTAACGGGGATCTGGCTGATGCGGTTTCGGCTCAATCTCAGGACCTGCAGAGTTGAGCCCAGATGGTCCAGCGCTCCGACCTCCAACGAACTGATCTTGTTGTTACTCAAGTACCTGAACAAAGACAAACCACGTCATAAAGATTTATACCAAATCTCAAACATGTGTTTATTAATGGCCCAGTTTCTGTGTCTCTTGAGTTATTTCAGATACTTCTTGTATGCTGTAATCAGTATTCTGTCATATGTTTTCATTGAAAAACCAATTGCAACTATAGTATTGATATTACAGACATAATTGTAAGGAATATCAACTGTTTCTACAATGATGATTGCAAAACAAACCTTTAAAGTTGAATGTTTTTTAAAAGTTTTATTCAAGTACTCCCAGTTTTAAAGATTGGTGTGTTATGTGCCACAGTAATGCTCTGAAATTGTACTTACAGGTCTCGGATTTGGAGGCCTGCAGGAAAGCACTGCCCTCTGAGCTCAGTGATGTCATTATTGCTCAGGTCCAGAGTTTCCACAGAAACCAGCTCTCTGGTCCGCCTGCCATCAATACTGCGGATCTTATTATGATGTCTGAAAAATAAAGAACACACATAAAAGACATTAGGGGTGGTCGACAATTCTAGACGGACAGAAAGTCTACGCCATTACCTTGCTAAACTTAAGTGTACTATTCCCATCAACCCAGGCAGGACACTCCATTCACCCAGGCTTCTCTAAGCCCACTCAGGCACACAAAGAGAAGAGTACACAGAACAAAGTGGTCTTCATCCACCACAAAATGCGTACTTTCAGGGCTTCCAAACAGAGGCTGGCCTTCTTTAAACAATTCCAAGGACAAAGAAACAGTCACAAAATCTTTTAGATAGATGGGGCCTTGGTGATCAACCAGAGCCACTTGAAGGGAGATTTTCTGAGTACATCAGTGTGTGATGGAATAGAGAAAAGACTGTGATTCTTAAGAAGGTCTGGCCAATATCAAGGCTTTAATATACACACAGCAGCAGGCACAACTGACAACAGAAAATTGAAACTTGAAAAGACGCCACAAAAATAATTTTCGCTTAAGTGTCTGAACCCAGAAAAGGAAAAAGCATGCACCCTGGCTTGTCCAAAGTTTCTTTCCCGAAAAACAGGAGAAAATAGGAGGTTCTACATAAGGAAACGTTCTATCTCAGCTATGTTTTGTCAGGCCATGTTGTCCTGATTGAGCCAGGAGCCCCAGAGAAGACTGAACAGATTTGAGTTTTTACTTCAGCCCTGTTTAGGGGTCTTGTGTGGAATGGAGGGTCACTCACTCCACCCTATCCTGTACTCCTCAACATCTGTGGTGGGTTACTTTGAGGACCAGGACTCACTCCACACAGTGAAGACGATAGAGAAAGAGAATGATAGTAAAAGAATGCTGTCCTAGTTATTAACCTTTAGTTGTGAGGAGAAGTGGATTGTGGGAAACACTGCTTGATAGCCATCTGTGTGTCTATGTATATGTGAGCGTGTCAGGAGGCTGAAGGACCGCGTTATCTGAGTATACATGAAAGCCTTTGCTGGGTGACACATTTGACACATGACTGGGTGCTAACTAGGGGTGGGAATTTCATTTAGTATCACTTTCATTTGCCTGACTAGTCTAAAAGAAAACTAAAGCAAACAAGTTAAAGAGGGAGGAAACAAGACGGAGATCAAACAGATCATCTATATACCTCTTAATTCATTTTTTAAAAGCACTGAGAAAGCAGGTCGACACAGAGAGAAACAGGCCAACTGCCATTGCTTCATGTTTTGGAGACTCTTCCTTTTACCATTTAAGTAAAATCCTTGCTACGTGATAGAGGCAGAAATTTCAGCTTTAAAAAACAGCGTTTTTGACATTGACTTGTAAGGCAGCTGTCGAAATTTACTGTCCATAAGTAGTCAGTAAAAAATTCCCACCCCTAGGGCGAACAGCATTTCCTTAAACTCAGCTAATTATGAGCCCTCTGTGTTCAAGGTACAGCGACGGAATCGGCAGGCATTGTTGTGTCACATTTAAGCCAGAGCCGAATCACCGTCTGGTTGAAAAGGAGGTGGCATGATGACAACCACACTAGACAGCAACACTGCTGTGTTACACATCACGCCTCTGGTTCTGGAACACCGGCAAGCTATGTGAAAGTTCAGAGAGGAGCAGCATTACACCAGCTTCTTTAGTTCAGAGTGAACGAGGAAGCAACAGCAGCATGATGAGGTGGGTGTTTTTTGACAGATAGCATGATCTCTGTTTAAAAGGGCTACATTAACCATCCTACTCTTTATCTCACATTTACACTCTACTGAGATATGTATATGATATGGGTCTACTCATACAACTAAATTAAATTAAATCCAAATGAACTCAACTGAAATGAAACACTTTATCGTGATACATTTCAGTGCTATATCGCTCAGCCGTAGCTGGTATCATTACTGAATTCCACCTCTGACAAGAAACAGTACGACAAACTCATGAAGCATCCGGCCAGCATCAAACCCTACAAAGGGGAAGGGTCACCTGACCTGGGGTTGACCCATTCTGATTTACCACCAGCTCTTTCCAAATCTGATGTCACGCACTACGACTATGTCAGGGCAATTTGATGAGGTCATTGTCTCCGCAGTTAGGAGACAATTACTTGTCCAGTATTGGGGATTAACAGATTGGCCCTTATTAAACGCACATGTTACAACTAAATCATGTGTATTTAAATCAATTCCCTTGATTTACTAATATTATTATAGGCAATATTGACTGATTTCATGATGGTGTGAGTGTGTGTTTGACAGAAACAGTGAGACAGAGCAGGTGTTGTACTAGTCAAACTCATCAAAACAAGGTCAGTCCCTCCTTCCGTTCTAGCC
>OMNN01002560.1:0-11536 GCA_900302755.1 Chromis chromis | reverse complement strand
GTGTTGAGAAAGTTTATGTAAGCATGTGAGCTAGAGGCCTGAGAAGGCTGAGGAATGTGGGGAAGGGGTGAGCGAAATTAACTGAGGTAGTTCAAAGCAAACCCCGACTGAATGAACAAGGAAGTGCCGGTTTATGTTGCATTAGCTGTACATTTTAGGTCAATGCTTGATCTGCCAATGCAAATTTCCAGAGTCGGGTCAGAAACGTGAAAATCAGCACAACAGACAAACCAGATATTGTGAGGCTTAATCCGGTATTGACAGCGTTTGACTATATTTAGAACTTTCCTTTCTTGCACTAGATAACTTGTGACATGCAGCGAGGAGTTTAAAGCAGCTTCTCCACAGCACATTTCACCCTCTTCAGACTGTGGATAACTGTGTTTTCTGAAGAATAAACTCATTGTATATCTGCGCAGGATGTTGATTTAAGTGCAATACATATAAAATACCTGCTGGTCTTGATTGTTGAAAGTCTGCTGGCTGTCTGAGGACTCGACCACACTGCCACTGTGCTCAAGCAGCTTTGAAGAACAAAGCCAGAGGGAAAAGAAAAAAGTAAAGGGGAAAAAAAAGCGGAAAGCAAATCTGGCAGAGGCTGTTGCACAGTCTGGTTTTTTTTTCTCGTGGCCCAAGGGCAGGTTTTGCTTCTGCTTTACTGGGTAGGCTAGGTATATAGAATGGGTGTGGCAAGTAAATTCTTCAGAATCATCTTTCACGTGCTTTGTTAGTAGCTATTCTCCCAGAGGCTACAGCACATAGCTTTTCAGGAGGGCTGTTTGACACATTTAAGGCTAAGGTGGTCAGTTTTTCAGATAAATATGAACAAAAAACTTCTAGAAATGGTGGACAGTAACCTCTGCAAGATCCTGTTGCTTGTTTTTTAACCTCAAGATATGAAGTTATCTTATGCATGCTAATGGCTACAAGGAGGAGAACTATGAGCAAAAAAACATGACCCTGGTGAAAATGGAATTGTTCTGCTACGCCGGTGTCTGCCACTCAAATAGATAAGCACTCAAGCATGGGCATCTCCCTGGCAGGAGCACAAGAGATATCTCATACTTCCCCAATTGTCTCTTCTTTTCTCTTGTACTTTGTCTTATTAGTTCATGTGCTCGTGCACACTTGACTACCTTCACCTTCATTCCTCACACCAACCTCTCTTACCTTCTCACCTGCTGATTTATTCAACATTCTCTGGTTAATGTTTCCTTTTCCACTACTTCTCTTATCAGATGTCTCAAAGTTTTACCCCCCATACTCTTGCATTTCTTATTTATGTCAAACATTTCCAATTTCCTGCATACGTTGTCTTCTAGTAGCGCTTGTGCTATCTACTACGACTGGTCATCTTCAGTGAAATCATATTTTTATAACTTATTTTAAAAAAAAGAGTTTTGTAATCATTTTATATCGGTTAGTCTCATTTTGTGTTTTGGATAGAGTCATCTAATTTGCATGCTGGATATACTGCCCAGTGTTGTTTTTGCCATGGGACTCTTGGCTTTAGGAAACATCGAGGAGCTACCTATTTTCCCCTTGCCTGACTACCCTTCTTATTACATGCCTGGAGCTAAGTTGAGAGAGCTGTAATGGTGACTAATGACAAGAGAGGATCCCAGGACGAAAATGCAGTGGAGCCAAAGTAAAGCGGGGCGAGAAAACAAATGAGCTGTACCCACAGAATCCCCCTACGGTGGTGGATTTTGAGAAATTTGTGACGAGTCATTTTGCATGCTATCTCTTTATGGAGATGTGTTTGATTACCCGAAGTCATGTCGTCATCGCCGTTCGTCAGGTTACAGCGAGTGAACAAAGGCAACACAAAGACAGTCTATGTAAACTACTCGACCCTTTGAATTGTGTCTTCATGCTTTTTGTCGAGGCTCTGTATCTGGGCCACCACAAACTGGAAGTGTGTTATAGATTCAGGCTCCCTATTGAAAATGGACACCACCCCGTTATCTGGTAATGGTATAGGCCGATGGCATGATTAGCTTTTTATTAGTTTCACATAATAACAAAATCTAATATAGCTATAAACTCCATTTCAGTCACCAAGGTTAAACAGGTATTTCAAGTAACACAGACATAGAAATGGGTGCTTTTATTAAGGCTGTCAGAGTTTCCATTGTCTGGAAGGTATTAGTGTGTTTATGTTGCCCTTCACAGCCTCAGATTTACTGCTTGCGGAAATAATGGGACCCCACTTGTGCAAGTTATCCAGATAATACGCTGTTGTTACATTAGTGGCAGCTACTTTTATTACATCTGAGAACCTTGTTTTTTGTTTTTGTTCCTAGATTTTATAAGTACTCAACAAAAGGAGAAGTCAATCCATGCATTTACATTCACACAGTAACCTAATATGTCATATGTCATATAATAGGGCCTTCACAACCCTTTGCAGTAAATTGATTTCCTCATTGTATGAAGAATCCAGATGATGATTCTCAGTCACCTCCTAAACGTCTGGCAGAGCCACTGTTTGTTTCTAGAGGCGTTGCTCGGCATCACTCTTGTTTAGTGACATTTCTTTTGTTCTTTGTATAAAATATACACAGGAAGAAATTGGATCTTGTGCACGAAGGTACACAATAATTAGACAGATTTAGGTCAGTCTGGATTTGTAGGTTCGGTTGTGCACGCTCCAACTTAAGATTGTATATTGCAGGAGCCGTAATTAAGGTATCACCTTAGACTGTGTGTGCAACACTTATCACAAGTAAACTAACACAGAGAGCACACTTCCTCTCTCCCAAACTGAAACTCAAACACTCACAGTTCCTGCACAGTGTACCTACTGGGCACCTGGTGAATTCTTGTGAGCCAGATGCACTGTTTTTAAAAGCAGGTGTATAGCATTTTATGTCAGGAAAATAGAACTTTGCTGAGAAGCATATGTACTCAGAAATTGTTTTGGCCTTCTACATTTAGACTTTTTATACTCCTTGTCAGCCCCATGTTTTCCCATATGCCCTGTTTTGCAGAATCTACTTACCCTCGGTTCGTCAGCTTAACCACTGTAAATTTATACAACTTGTGTGTGTCTGAAAGCTCTTGTTTGCTCAGCTGAAGGTTACAGCCCCCACATGGCAGTGAAATGTAAACAGGAGAGCACTGACTTGCTGTTGTTAATATACCACCTTGACATCTTTCAGGCAAAGGCCTTTTGAGTCAACCTCCACATCTGCCTGTTCGGGGGCAGCTGGTGTTCGAGCTTCTGTTCTCTTCATTGCCAGCAATCGATTTCAGAGATCACGGATAGTGCAGGCAGTAATGTTAGACTCAGGTCATGTATTGCACATAAAAATGTTCTCTTACATGATGCGGACTTAAAGAGTTTATGTCTTTTTTTAAATCTCTTTAGGTGTTATTCGAACCCAGGAGCTGCTGGATCACGAAACAACCCCTCACTACTGGCTGACGGTCTACGCGATGGACCGCGGCGTGGTGCCCCTCTCCGCTTTCGTCGAGGTCTACATCGAAGTGCTGGACGTGAACGACAACGCACCGCAGACCTCCGAACCCGTCTACTACCCCTCCGTCATGGAGAACTCCCCTAAAGACGTGTCAATCATCCAGATAAATGCAGTCGATCCAGATGCCAAGTCCAGTGATAAACTCAACTACAGGATCACCAGCGGCAATCCCCAGGGTTTCTTCGCCATTAATTCCAAGACAGGTAAGATTGCTATTACGTAGATGGAAATTAATGTCACTATAAATTGTAACCATGAAAAAGGCTGTGAAAGAAGCTTTTGACGACCACTAAGGCTGTGTCCAAAATCATCCACTTGCTCTCTATTCCCTACTCCCGATACTCCGATCAGCCACAACATTAAGACCACTGACAGGTGAAATGAATAACATTGATCATATTGGTACTGTGTGGTGTTCTGCTGGAAAACCTTAGATTCTGCCATCCGTGTTGATGAGACTTAGACACCCAAATAAACATTGTCCCAGAACAAGCACACTCCCTCATGCATTGTCCATGCCCAATGGTTCAGAGTATTCTTGACGACTTAAGGGGGACCAACACAATATTAGGCAGGTGGTCATAATGTTATGCCTAATTGGTGTACATCACCAAGGTCACACAGGAATTTAGCCTAAAATACCACATGTATTTTCCACACCTAAATGCACAAATGTGGCAAAACATACAGAGATTTCCTAGATTGTAAAATAACTGTTCGAGACTCGAGGTCAGACTTTGAGCTGTACAGTAGAGCCTGGCCGACAAGGTTGCAAGCTTCTGTGAGGTTCCTGTTTCTTTTCCTGTGAAAAGGAAGAGCAGTGTGAACACGGTATTTTCACCCAGAACAGGAGTGGGTTAAGCCTGCTGGGGTTTTTCCACTCTAACACTCTAAAGTGTGCTCTCATATGGTAGTCCGGAAATGGTGTGATGATTAATATTTCATTGGACTCTTTTAAAAGTTGCTAGAGCAGGCTATGTTTAGTTGAACAGAGCAGAAAAAAAAAAACGTGTAATAGTTGCAAAGTGAAGCTTTATGTATAGACTGAGCTTTTCTGGACATTTGCAGATTTGTTCTTGTTGAATTCAGGATTCCACTCAGGAATTTGTCCTGATTTTGTGCTGTTGTACTTAATGATACATTTACAGAATGTTAAAAAAAAGGCTAGCAGTTAGTGTAAATAAACTTTTCAGTAATTAGATAGTTAAACTCTGAATCTGTCTTTGAAAGTGCCCGTCACTGAACTAGTTTAACCTAGCTTCCACACAGGTCTCTTATTGCTGTGAATGCAAGTGATCATTAAACTGAAATGAGGAATGGGTAGTGAAGCAGTTGCTCCAGTTTGTCCTTGCTAACATGTGTGTGGTCCTGTTTCCCAAGGTAGTCGCATCAACAAACTGGAGTTATTTTTGTTGGAAGTGGCAATGTGAATTTTCTGACCAAATAAGGATTCGTCATGTAGCATGCCTCCAGAGCCAGGCTCGCAGTAATGCCGGGCACTCCCCTATGGACAGGAAGAGAAAGAAAAAATAAATGATAAAGAGAAAGGATAACTTTAGGTATGCACTTACGGTGGGTGTTTTGTCTGCATGCCGGACTAGATCCGCTTACACATGCTGATAACAAGTCTGGGATGCTGAGAAGGCTGCAGGGAAACGATCATGCAACAAAATAGTCATAAATAAAACAGTTTTAACAACATTGGCAGAACCTAACAAATATCTTGCAGTCATTTATGTGTTGCATACTTCCCAGTTTCCTACTTATACTTGGTGATCATATGGCACGATAGCTGGAAAGAGCTGCTTACACAGGAGCAGCGCATCTTGAACTGAGCTTTTTGGTGTTTCGTTCTGCTGCAAGACTGTATATTCATTTATTTTCCTGCTGAATATGACCTTCTGCTTGTCTGAATTCTTCTTAAATAATTTCTGATTGAAGCCTAGATGTTTCTGGATGTTCATCAATGCCCATGGTAAACTTACAGTTCATCACTTATTCAGCAGTTAGAATAAAGTCTTCTCAGCCCACATATCTGCTGTGAATATGCACAGTATTTATGAAGCTTATGGTCAAGTCCGCTGTGGGCAGAGCCTCCTTCCAGTAAAACAGGCTTGTATCTTCATGTGTTTCGTTTTAACAACCGTCAGAAGAGCTCGCTGAACATGAAAATGGTTACACTGAAGCATAAGGATGAGGCCCGTTCATGCATATCAAAGCATGCTAAAACTTTTATTAGTGAGCCCTTTGCATAAGGTTTCAACAAAGAGCGGTTGCTTCATTGAATCACTGCATCTTGTTGCTCTGATTTTTTTTTTCCCTGCTTTGTTATTTGAAGATTGCAGCAACGAGTGGAAGTAGGGAGGTGGGTGGGGAGAGAAAACAAGAGAAAACACGCATCCAAGTGTAAAGCTGGCTGCTGGAGGAGACGGCGAGTTATACAGAGAGCCCTTTAAAAAGAGACAAACGTGTACAACCAGGCAGGGAAATGGAAGTGATTGCCAATTCTTTGTTATTTATTTAAATTGGTGGCAATAAGCAGAGTTCGAAAAATAACCTGATATCGCTCCGCATTATCAACTCAGTATGACATTCTCACCGCATATTACAGGTTTTTGAAAATGTTTAAATTTACAGCACGCAAGCCTCTGTAATTACACGTTCTAAATTTGCATTGGAAGCGAAGGCCTACGTCTTGGCGTATCTACAAAGCTCTGCAAAGGGGTGGGAAGAAAAGGAACAGGCCTATGTTTTTGTGTGGGTTTTCGAACTTCATAGGCATTGGGTTCCAAGCTAACTAGCTAGCGGGCTACGGCTATATGCTGCTAGAAAACATATACGGAGACTTGACTTGACGCCTTGGGTGGCGCTGGTTTGCCCGTTTTCCACACGGACCCACAGTGGCTCCGTAAAGCCCAGGATGAAAGGCTTAGGGCTGCTTTATTTCTGCCAAGTAAACAAGTCCTGCTGTTTTGGACGTTTCTCTGACTTTAGTTTGTCATTAAAGTGCAAGGCCAGCTCTTCTCTCCAGCAGACACTACTGCAATCCCAGTGTCTGAAAGCTTAGAACTTAACGGCTTGATACAGCCTTGCCTTTGGAGGGATTGGAAAAGCGGAGAGAAATACTAGGCGGATCCAGGAAATTATGCCAGTCAGCTGGATGTGCATTATGTGTTTTTATATCGGCGTGAGATCAGTGAATTTGAATAATGCTGTATGTGTCTGAAATTAAGATGAACCAGTTGTCTGGTGGTGCGGATCTTATCCCACCCACAGACATTGACCAGAGGTGTTCGAGGCTCTTCTGGCTTTATTTCGCAGCTAACGAGAATCAAATCTCCACGGTAAAGACTCGTAGCTCGCTGATCACAACAGGAAGGGTATACATGTGTAAAATGTCACTCGATTGTATCGAGGAGTAATAAATGTATTATTTGGGTGTAAATTTAGAATAATGTCCACACATGCAGCACTTGAGACAGGCAGCCCACCAGCCTGTCTCGTTTTATTTTCTCATGATAAAGGAGTTGTCAGCGCTCCGAGCTAGTTCATTCGAGGTTGCTGACATGAGTTGCCCACCTTTTCTGTGGGAGAGCGAGCCGTGTTCATTACCTGGTGAATCACTCTCTCTTCTCTCTGAAACGCTTCTGCTGTGCAAAGAATCCGTGGACTCTGAACAGAGGACTTGTGCCGGAACATGCATGTGTTAGGAAAGGGCAACCAAGCAGAACGTGTAGTCAGAACACACACACACACACACACACACACATACACACACCCACCACACACAGGAAGTTTTCCAAGGAGAGAGAGAGAGCCGGAGCACAGATCTCCAAGATAGCTATCTTATCTTGCTGAATGCTCATTACTCTACTTCCTGTTGCACCTACAGCATACTGCTTTCTAGGTGTAGTATTAGCGCTTAAAGCTTCTCTAATTGCCCCAATATTGTTCACTGACATCGTAGAGGAGATCATCATTAGTCTACGTTGACGTGAGATTTCTTGAAGCACCCAAGGCCTGCTGAAATCTCCACCCTATAATAATTGCAGCCATCCGTATTCGTCACCAGACAAATGGTGTAGTTACCGCTGACCTAAGCACGTTTCTAATGGGATGTAACTGTCCGTACATGATTGTTTTTGCCCTTTAATGGCAGCTTTCATTCCAGTGGTTACACCCGTATGAAAAAAGATACACTCAGGTGAATTCTTGTTGTCGTACTGAACCGTTTTAGCCCATCCCCTTTCTTCGCCTGCAGCCAGCAGCTCATTGTCTGTAATTTAACAGAGAGAATGCTGCTGGTAATGCTCTGGCAAGCTCGGGTTCCTCCGACAGATTTTATGTGCATTTTTTTTCCGTCCTCGGTGTTGAATTTAAAGGTAAGGGAAGCAGCCTGTGGGATTTGCAGCGAGGAATCATCTGCTTTTGTGCTGCTCATATCCACTTTCATAAACGCCTTCTCTGTTTGGGAGAGGACACACACACACACACACATGCACACAGACACACACACACACACACACACTGTTATCAGTGGTTTACTAAAGCCCAAACCACCATCAGGGGAAGTGAGATAGGAAATGGATATTTCCAACAACTTCCTGATGTTTCCGGTGATTTGAGGGCAAACAATTGTGACAGCTTTCAAAAGAGATTATGAGGAGAAAACGTGGCGGTGAGAAATCGCTGAGTTTCCTCTGAAAACTTCAAAGAGTTGTCATAGTGACTTGGTGGGCTCAGATTTAGTTTAATCACAGTATCTTGGAAACAAATCCAACCTGAAACCTTTGTGGCATGATGAGTTTTATTAATGTGGAATTCAGTTTTTTTGTCCGAGTAATGAATACCAGAATCTTGAAATTGTGGGTTTCTAAATCGAATCCTGATTGATCTCTTTGAGGGTAGATTTGGAAATTCAAATTCTGTGTGCAGGCTGAATAATCCTGCGAAAATAGGGGTAAATGTTGACTCTTAAACACCACAGGAGAACTGTGATTCATTCAAAGTGGAGCTATACAAGCTAATGTATGCCAGGTGACCACCCTCATGACCTAGAAGCCAAAAAAAATGAACATTTGACATTTGAACATTTTATAGAAGCTGTGTTCAAGACAGCGTATTGACGAATCTGTCACCACAGAGGTGCACCACCATCACTGGTGCAAGGAGATAAACCAAAGCTTACAAGCATCAGGCAACTGAGCAGAACCGAACGCCGTCCCTGACATTACAGCACCGCCGCACAATCAATTTACACCGTGCAGAGCTTTGGTTTGAATGTTTCATCCCCTAACAAGCTCCTGCTTATAGTTAACGATACGAGCAGGCGCTTCAGAAATGGAAGACGTAGAAGCGCCACGAATAAATGACCAGCAGCTAATAAACTACTGTATGCGAATTTGTAGGCAGCCATTACCTGTGTGATACCTTGTAAAGGCCATGTCACATCTTACGTTGGCAGCAAAATTAATTGGCTGGAGCCCTGGGCATGATTCGATCTGCCTGTAAGGGGAATAGACGTAGTGTCATCGGAGCATCAATAGCTGTTCAAGGGGAGTTGTCATGGTGAAACTCTTTTATCCAAGAACCAAGGATTACGTTAAGTAGCCCGGCGCTCATGGGGTTTGACATTATTTCAATCAAAAGCTTTCTTAGCAAGTTAACTTCTTTGCTAAAGATTTAACCGCATAACACTGTCCAAGAATATGCAATGCAAGTGTGCAAAAGCCTCCACTCGCAGTGATACTTCTTATGATATCTCTTTCTTGTCCCTGATTTTTGGTGTTCAAATTGACCTGCCTTGGCTTCTCCATTGCTTCCAAATGTCCCAATCATTTACTCTATGTGACATTTACTTTCACAAGCATTTGGGAACCCGAATCCCCCCCCCCTGTAGTCCCAGCTCTTCCATGACGTGCTTGTCTTTTCAGATCACAAATAAGCCTTGCAGCTGCGAGGTGCTGAGATATCTCAATCCCAATGTAAACAGAGCTTCCCCCTTAATGCCTTTTACTCATTTTCACAACGACCGTATGCGTGTATGAATGTGTTTGCGTTAGCTTACATGGCCTCTCTTGGTCGCATTTGTCAAAGTGTGCGTTGCTGGACAGGATATTTGTTGGACTACACAGCCTTGTATACGGCATGCCAAGCGTTGCGTTCCTTCTCAATACAAGTGAATTGTCAGCATTCTCCTTTTCATTTTGGAGATTATTTGATTTTTCTTTCTTTTTTACAGTCACACAGTTTGGATTTTAGTAGTAGTTAACCACAGCGTGAATTTGAGAGTACTGATGGCATCATGAGTTGTGAAAACACTTTTCACTTGTTATTTTAGGCTCGAGTGGTAGACCCTTAAATCCTAATGAGAATATTGATGCATTTGTTTGGATTTGAACACTGGGTTCCAAGATATGATTTGCTTTGTGTTTATTATTTTTCCTTACAAGAGAAGAAAAGTGTTTAGAAAAATATCAATGATAGGAAACATCTCAAGGACTTGAGAACTTCCAGCCGCTGCAGACACCCAGTGCATTCCTGATTGTCTGGAGTCACAGCTAAATGTGTGTCACATAAATATGTGTGTCACTCTGGAGACTGCTAATCACAGCAGTGTTGCCCGCACATGAACCATCCCCAACAATGTCCTGCACTCCTCGGCTCGCTTCAAGCCTCCATTTTGGAGCGGCGGTTGTAGCGCTCAAGGACATGGTTGAAAGTGCCACTGCTGCTTTGCTGTTGTTTTTCTCCCCCTCTCAAAACAGCGTGGCTATATATAATTACTGTCGGCCCAGCTCGACCCATGCTTGAGGATGGCTGCGTGTGTATGTGTGTGTGTGTGTTGTTACAAAGGCTGCGGATTGGAAGTGCAGACTTTAATGGTCAGCTCTGGCACACTAACCAATCATTTTACAGTTTCTTAACATGTAGGTAGCGATCGAGAAGTATGCACCTTTATTGACTGGTGCCAGCGAAGTCCTGCATAAAAGGACCGTTCCTGGTGAGTGTGTGGACCTGCAGTTTAAATAGATTCAACATTTTTGAAAGTTTAGTATTTTGGAAAAAAGTGGCAATGAATTTTTTTTTTTCTGAAAGTGATATCAGAGCTTTGGTATTGGAGTGGGCGGCTAGTCCCATGGTCCGAGGTCTGGCAGCGAGCTGGCAGCAAGTCAGACACAAATGGAACAGAAGCAAACAAAAGCAGTTTAAGCCACAAAACAACACGCATCAAAATAGCTTTACTCATCCGCAGCAGATGCAACATGTTTATTTTTTTTTGCATTTCAGATGTTTGATTCGTCTCTCAGACCCCGAAAAGGATGTTGGTTTCATGCGCCATCAAAAATTCAAAATACTTTCACTTTAAAAATGTCAGAAAGCGCTAAAGTTGAGCTTGTGTTCAAACCATTTCAGAGGCAGTGCCCCAAAACCTACTTTCTGGCTATCATAGAACGGAGTGGATTCACTAAACGCTTTATTACCAGAATAACAATAATCTTGTTTTAAATAAATTAACTTGAATAAAATATAACATTGCCTCTTCATCATGAATATTTGCTGCTTTGTCCTTTGTAGTAGTAAATTCATCGTATTTTGGCTCAATATTTTAGAGTGTCACATAAAAAACACAAAGTTCTCAATCAATTCATTGACAAAACCATTAAAAAAATCAATTGATAATCCATCCATCCATCCATTATCTATACACCGCTTAATCCTCTGTAGGGTCGCAGCGGGGCTGGAGCCTATCCCAGCCGACTCGGGCGAAGGCAGGGGACACCCTGGACAGGTCACCAGTCTATCTCAGGGTCTTTCGCAACCAAGCACACTCTCATTCACACCTATGGACAATTTAGAATCATCAATTAACCTCAGCATGTTTTTGGACTGTGAGAGGAAGCTGGAGTACCTGAGGAAAACCCATGCATGTACAGTAGGGCTGTTCCGAATAGTGGTTGCCGTCCTTCGAATATTCGGGTCCAATTAATGACTACTATTCGAATATTCTGCCCGAGCCGTAGCGGTGCGCCAGCGGGGGTGGGGGTGGT
>OMNN01002548.1:0-11965 GCA_900302755.1 Chromis chromis | reverse complement strand
GGGAGCCGGGGGGGTAAAGAGTAGGGCTATTTTTGGTCGATAACAAAATCCAGAGGGTTTGACATCAAGACAAAACATGAATGCAGCAGACCAAACAGGAAAAATACGCACAGATAGATGGATAGATAGATGGATGGATAGATGCATAGATAGATTTTCCAGACTATTTCATGATATGCAGCATCAGTACTCCACTTCGTGCTGGAAGGATCACTGCAGCGTCTTAAGTCCCATATTGGGAGCATGATTAGGCACAACGCAACGATTACGCAAATTATGTTGCAGCAGTCAGTGTTCGGAAACTCCACAAAAGAAAACCATCAATAAAAAGCTCCCATTTACAGAGAAAAAAGCACGAAAACGAGTCCCAGTTTAAAACGTTTCACGTGACTCCAAGCCGAATGTGAATGTGCAACGCACCAATAATTTATAAATGCAACTTCATTTTCAGAGAGAGAGAGAGAAGGGAAAAAAACGGTGCCGGTCACCTGGATCGGGATTTTATTTCGGAGTTATCTCGGTCACTGATGTCCACATTTGCCACACTGCCAAAGCGAAAAGGGGCTGCATGCTGTAGTTTTTTAAAAGCCGAAGTTCATTTGAGAGAAAAAAAGCCAGAAGAAGCCCGTAAAGACGACAGGAATGAAAAAAGGATTGACATGAAAACAATGGATTGTGCTCTTACCTTTACAAGGGGCTGACAACCACTATGTGCGTGGTTAGATCTCCGCGACCAAGACTTGCATGTCCCAAAGTTTAACGCAGTGTGGGGGGGCTTATAGGTACCGAGAATGTGGTGTGCGAGAGAACCAGACGCCCTAACATTTCAACTTTCACAGCGCTCCCTACCAAAAACACATCTCTTTTAAAAGCACGAGCTCGTTTTAAAATGGCAAGCGCTCCTTTTTATGCTTTGCTTTTCTCCCCTCTTTTTTTAAATGAAATATTTGCTCTGTATAATCCCGTTTTTTTTCTCCGTTAACAGACCACAGGCTCCTTCAGAATAAGCTTACCAAAAGTTGGAAAAAACAATCCCAGGTTTTGGCAAAGGGGGGCTGGGAAAAGAGAGAGAAAGAGAGTTGGCGTCCACTCGGCGTTTTAGTCCATGCACGACTCCGGTGCCTCTGTCCAACGTGCTGAAAGCATAACACAGCCAGGGTAACTATGAGGGGCCAAGAAAATATCTATATACTTTTGTTTGAGTGCCCACTTTAAATTGCTTTTTTTTTTTTTACTCTGCTGCTGCTGCTGCTGCTGCTTCCCCGCGTCTTGTCACGTGTATTTTCCCACCCCTTGCCAAACCAAGTCCTGTTAATATTTGATCACATATTGGTCGGACATTTCCTTCCAGATAGCAGCACCTATATCACAAACGCCGGTATCAGTTCAACTGTATGGTCGCCCTTTAAAAAAAAAAAAAAAAGGCTACACTCTCACGCCAGATTACAACCGCTGATACTGAAGAAGCCCCTATTGTTCTCCATGTTATGCTTATGACAAGTGCCACAGCTAAGTGGCACATGTTGCTTATGTTTATTTTTCTTTCTTTCTTGTTTTTGAAAGAAAACACGAGCACCGCACTCTCTCTCTGTCAGAAAAAAAGGAACATCCATACATGCATAAAATATAAAGCCCTCCACTGGCAGCACACACAGCACCTCTCCAACACAGCAGCCTATAAGCCTACATCACATCCACCAGCACATTTGCGCGCAGACACAATGTAATATTTCCTTACCCCTCTCACTGTACCGGCATATCCTGAGCGGAGAAATGCCACACAGTCTTTTTTCACACAAGCCTTGTCCACACCAGCCTCATCAGACATGGGTCTCGATACTGAGTTTCTCAAGTAGCCACTGAGTCCAACCTTTCTCCAAGCAATGCGTTGCCAAGACCAAACAGCAAGCACGACTATTTAACTGGTAATCATCCCCCCTTTTCCTATTACTGTGTGTGTTTTCCATTGCTACTTACCATTTTTCCCCCTACGCTGTCCTGGAGATAGAAGTGTCTTAATATCCACTCACTCCAACAGATGCTGGTAGGTAATGTGTCTTGTTTGAAGTCATCATATGAGAACTTCTGCTGTGCTCAGTAGATCGCCCACCACTTCGCTGACTTATGAATCTAATAACCCTTTGCAATATCGGCGTGCTTAAACTCTCTTAGGCAACACCTTGTTGGCTCTACAGTAAAAGACAAATATCAACAAGCCGGGCTTGTCAGAAAAAGCTTGTACAGATATACGTAACACCCTCGCCCGGACAACGCCATTAGGGGTCTTACGTGATTGAAATAAGCGACGGCGGCACAAGTTTATGGGGGGATACTAGTTCCTGACTGATCGCTCGTTCACCGCCTCAGATCTTTAAAATCCGCATCGATGAACAACGACAGGAGCATAAAACTTCTGAGACACATCCATATTCACGTGTTTGTGTTATACACCGTTAACTCCCTCTTTGGCGAAGGGCCATAGGCCTATTACGCATTACGCACAACTGGTCATTTAGATGCTTTCGAGCGATGGACAGCGCGTTTTTTTTAATCAAAAAAACAATTAGACATTTATAGCGCCCCTGTGTCTGCCTGTCAAGTTCTTGAGGAACTTGTTGCTGCTCAAAAAGATATCCCCCTCTCCGCTTTTTTTTCTCTTTCTCCTCTGGACCACGCACTTTTATACAGCATATATACTTACATTGGCAAATTCAGTTGAAGTGATGCGTTTTTTGTGTGTTTTTTTTAAAGATAGGAATCAAAAAAAGAAAAAAAAAGTTAAATCCACGTCCTTCCACGAGCGTAATAACACAGAGAGAAGCGAGCAGGAGTCGGGGATGCTACTTTTTTCCGATCAGGAATATCTGGAAGTTCAAAGGCGAAATCTGTTTTCAGTAAAATTCCATCAGTTGCACTGCCAACACTCAGCCATCTGATTGTTATGCAGTGACGAAGCGCTGTGCTTGCAAGTGGAGCCCCAAATGTACTAAGTAACATGAGTAATAGGTGATATTTGCCTGACTCTTTGCCAGCATCCCAAACTTTCTCGAGTGTGCGTGTAAGAAAAGTGTCATTCTTGTGGTATAAATTACTTTTTTTTTTGGTCATAGTTTATGGATATCACGCCGCATGGGTGGCGCGTTATTGGAACCTGGAGGCGTGCATCCGCAAAAAAAAAAAAGAGAGACAATACCACCAATCTGACAACTCCTTGGACCTCTTTCACAAAACAAACAAACAAACAAAAAGATGCTCATCTATTCAAGATGTGCTGCTCTGGCATGCAGTTTGCCTTCTTGCATTCATGGATTTTTAAAGGGGCAACACTGTTCACT
Source organism: Chromis chromis (assembly GCA_900302755.1). NCBI lineage: Eukaryota > Metazoa > Chordata > Actinopteri > Pomacentridae > Chromis > Chromis chromis. The sequence goes on along the minus strand of OMNN01002548.1, from coordinate 8,630 downwards.
TTGTCGCTATACATGTAGTCAGAGGATGCACTGATTTGAATACTGAGGCTGCAGTTTGTAGAGGAAATACGCAGACTTCTTGCGTTGCCAGTGTCACTTGTGAAATTTTTTTTTTTTTGTCAAAACATCTGACACATTCAAAAAAGTCCTTTCTGGGCGAAAAAAAAGTCGATTCTAATCTGGTCTTGACTACAAATGCACTGTGTCAACTTATTTTCAGTTTGTTTCAATACATTTCTGCCTCAAAGACACAAGATGGCATAATCAGATAAAATTAGTTCCACTTTCTCCTCTTTTTTTGGTAATTACAATATCTTTTTGCCAAGAAACATGTACCTTTTTCGTGCACCATGCAGGCAACAAGTGCCGGACTTGAGAGTCACACATAGCTTATTATCCTTGAACTCACTCCTTGTAGGCTTTTCACACAGGGGCTACTCATTACAGGCTTCTAATAAAAGGCAGCAGCGACGTAAAGAGGAGAGGTAACACATATCAGCTCGGCATGGACAACATGGAGTGGATGAACAATCCCTCCCCTCGGTTCACCCCGCATGGTTAAATGATTGGGATGCATGTGTCCCCATCACCTCTCGGGCTCCTACCATCGTCCTACTCTCAGGCCTTTTCGCTTCCTGACGTGGTAACTTGACTTGCTCCTACTTGTGATGTTGTTAACACTTCCTCTGCTCCCACAGCTTTTTCGCAGACTCTGTTACTGACTCATGCTCGTCCCTTTTCCACAATCCGTGCCCTCCTCCGCACTCTTCACCACAATATCTTATGGCTGAGTCCGAGGTCACAGATCAATCACTTCATCCCCTGGGCTGCATATGACTGCATGGCATTTTGCTCTACGGCCTGCCAAGATACTTCACCTCTTTTGAGCTCCCTCGCGGAAACTTTTAAGTGTTTGAGAGTGGAGAACGTCTTGGCAGAGGGAGCGTTATTAGCCCGCGCCACAGGGTAAACGTGGAGATAGATGTGCGTGGATTATTCGGTATAGATGCTGATATCAACTGTAAATAGATGTAGGATGGGAGAATAATAGCAGGAATGTTTGGCTCATTACCACTTGTTGTTATTACTCTGCGTTTTGCAAAACTGTCTCTACTTCCACCTGCCTTTAAGATGCGATCTTTTCCGATTTAATCCGACCTTTCTTTAGGATCTGCCGACAACCTGCCAATAAAAGCCTGGAAATGACTCCCGACTCCACCTCCTCAAATGGCAACTGTACTCAAATTAATCGCAAAGAAAATGTATTGTTAAAGCCATTCTAACACTGTCGTCATCGTGCTTCCCTGTTTACGTCTGCTAATCACATTTGGGCCCGGTCTGGTCTCAGGAATCATTACTAAAATGCAGAGTGCCAGCCTAAAATTTTGAGTCTATAAGCACTTTCCTCCCCCTCGCCGTAATGACAACTATTAAGCGAGGATGGATCCAGTCGGGGCTGTGTGTATCATTACTCTGTCTTAATCTTTGTTCCATAAATATTGATAACAAGAGCCCCACGTCATGTGTTACTAGTACCTGCTGTTAAAAATAGAAGGCCTGCTGATGGCAGGTTATCTCTTACTGTCAGATCCCAGTGTATCTCCACTCCCCCCTCTACCTCTTGTATCTACAGGAAGTTGAGCTCTGGGACGAACAAAGAGCAGACAGAAAACATCAAATTGTCTGATTACACACCACTAAATCAAACTAACCGTGCTGCTCATCTCTTCTATTTACCTTCTAATGGTCAAACACATTGTAGTTTGTAGGAAAAACAAACTGCCAGTATGAAAAGAAAAACACAGATTTATCTGCATAAAGACATAATTGATTCAGAAATAATGAACCATAATTTCATAATGAAGCAGTCAAAATAGCTTAATACAGTCACCCTGTTGACAATGTGCTTCATGCTGTACATCTGTCATTCTGTAGTGCAGCTTCATAATATTTCTGTAGAGTGTGGAATTAATTATCAGGCTTGGTCGGTGACTCAGAGCTCAGGTCTTCGGAAAGTAATGCAGCCCGTAAATAATCGCCCTACTGCCACCATACTTCACACTGATGGCGAGCGCTGCATTTGTGCTAATTTCGCTGTTCTATGTATAGTGTGACGGACAGTGTCAGGATGAATGATATTTGGGTTGCCCCGGTGGCTTGGCCGGGCTAAAATTGAACCAAATGTGCCGCTGTGACATTGAGGGTTTCTGTATCATCCGTCTCCTCCTGACCATCTTTTACCGGTTAAACACCAGGTGACTATGTAAACTCTGTCTTTATTGCCTGGAGGGGGAGAAATCTGGAGCTCTGTGTGTGACATATAAGTGCATTGATCTCCTAACTCTGACTAACCTCCGTCTGCTCGACAGCCTGGAGTGGAGGATGCTGCCTGTCTGCCATTATCTTTATGACTGCCTGGGTGAGACGGGTAATCTGGGCCTGCCGCTGGAACTGAGAGGCTGCTCAACTACATCCGGCAACAAGGAGGGGAAGGCACAACATTTTGGATTCAAATCATCTAAGACATGTTAAACAACTCCCCCCTCTTGGTCAACAGGGGAAAAAAACAAAAAAAAGAACACAGAAATATGGATCTGAACTTGTCTCAGATCAAATATGGCCCCAGGACTGTGACTTATTCATGTCCGAAATGAATGCAGTGTATTTTAATTCTGCAGCTTTTGTGCACCGAGACTGTGTGCAAGCGTTTGTGTAAGCTTGAATGTGTACGGAGTGGTACGAATTTGAATAGATGTATTTGCATCTTGTTGCTTAGCCAAAGGCATTATTGGTTCCCAGTGGTAGTGACCTGAAATTTTGCATGCACGGCAAACCCTGCACATGGTAGCCTCTTTATGATCAGCCAAATATTGCACAGTAGAAGTATGAGGTACTGACCTTCAATGCAGCACATACATGTAACACACGTCGGCACAGATGTTCACATTTCATGATTGTCTCTCCTTCCTGGGTTTTATTCTCTTCTTCTGAGCTCTACGGGGAAAAGAGAAACAAGAAAATAAGCACGTCTGCGTTTAGATTCGGATGCTGATTTGGTGGTTCTGGTCATTAATATTCAATCCGATTTGTGTGCCACCATTCCCTTTAAGTAACTAGGAAGTCAGACATACCGGAATGTAACAAAAAAAATAATAAAAATGACTGAAAGGAACGACTGCGACAATAAAATACCAGGCATGTGGTTATTTTTATAGCTTGCAGATGTATAGAAGTCATAGCACAGCAATACTGCGTGCATACTCAGGAGGTAGGTGGTAGATTGTGAGCTCAGATATTCACTTTATGTGATTCTGTCAGACACGGCTGAGGTGGACCGAAGCTGTTGACCTTGTAATGGATTTCTGAACTGGACACGGAGAACCGCAAAAATTTTCTTTTACTTACAAGAACAAGAAAGCCCGGTCTTTTTTTTTTATTCCAGTGCAGTATGCCAGACTATTTAGGGAGTATTTAGGTTTCCAGTACAAGCACCAACTGTTGTAAATACCCTGCTGTAAAATCCAGTGTAAGCCAACTTAAAGCATACAGTCAGTCAAGGTCAGGAACCCTGCAAACTCGCATCAGCATTACTCTGGCTTTAAAACAAAACTTTTTTTTTTTCCAATGTTTTTATGTAAAAGCCCTATTCTGACCCCATACTAAAATGCCTATGTGATGAATATAATCTTTATCTGCTTAAGCACTTGTGGGTGCTCAGGAACGGAGGGGTCAAGAGTTTTAGCTCCGGTCGTCTGATATAAAAGACAGAGCCTGCAGAGGAGGTGGAGGCTCGTGACTTGGAAGCCGGCAGTTCAAATCCCCGGAAGCTGTGCAGGGAAGCAACACTGTGCTTCTGCCTCAAAAGCAACTGTCAGAGTGCTGTTGAGGGAGAGTCGCTGCCGTCCCACCTGTTCAGCTACAACCGCCGTGGCAGTAAACTGGGCAGCTCCCAGGTGAGCTATGTCTTTCACCTTGTCTGGACAAATTTACAGATTTTAATCAAGTTGGGATTTGGATTCGAATGACAGTTCACCAATCAAATGAGGTGTAGAATTACAAAATCACCACGCCTCCTTAAACTGCTGTTTCTCTGACAATAAAACTCCACATTATGTGAGGTCTGTAGTTCATTCTTGACCCTGAAGCAGCACAAATTCCATTCAGTAGCTGCTCTGGAGCTTTTTGTTGCATTTAATGATTTTCATGAGCAGAGCGGCCTCATTGTTATGTTATTAAAGATGTTGCCCATTTGATGTTTTCTTAGCACTTGAAGCTTCCTGATGAAGGTGATGTGATAGAATCAGATGCCCCCAAAACAGATACTAAATGGACCTTGTGTTCAGATTGTTTCTTCAATTGCTCCTTCTGAGGTCAAGAACCAACCCTGAACATTAACTATTAAGCCCGAATAAAAAATATCATTAAAGGGCTCACAAGAAAACTGAAATTTGAACATTTTTAATTGAATGACAACTGTGTAAATGCCATGTGGTGATGAAGATCAGTTCATATAAGGATCTTTTTGAGATTTCCCTCCCAGTGATTTAGAAAAACAAACTGAAATAATTGCACTAATGTCTTTGGTGCATACTCTTAAAATGATTTTTCATTTTGGTGATGGATAATGATTAAATATGACAATTTAAAAGGGCTGAAAAATGTGCCGTCCACAGAAATGACCAATAAATGCACCAGTTTGGAACAGAACTGGACTGATAAATTGGCCAAGTAGCCAGACTGACTGGTGTTAGCTTATTGTAGATATATTGGAATCAGCTTTTATATGTGGGATGATTGGTAACAAGAAATTGCAGTGCAGGAACACCACGTATATCTCTGAGTTAGGTTAAAAACAGTATTGCTGTTACAGGCCCACCAGGGAATAGATTTTTTGATTGTAAAATGTGTTTTAGTGCATATTAAGGCCAATGTGTTAGTGGTGTTATTAAACTGAGCTTCTCTGCTGTTAGAACATCAATACATCATATTTGCATGTTTACAAAAATCATTTGTATTTTACTAATTAAAACTAAAGTTTTTTGTTTTTTTTAACTTAGCTGACACAATAATCCCAAAATTCATACAGTCTACGACAAGTTAGTTGATTTATGGGGCGTTATATGTGGGACTATTTCTTAGCTGAGATTTCTTGGTGCAGCCAAGCTAGTGTGGATTAAACAAACCGCATAAAGTAAACCATATTAATGACTGAGCTTTAGGGCCTTTTTTCATACTGAAAGTTTGAAACAACGTTCATGTTTTTGTTACATTGTACACATTTGAGCTGGGAAGTTTTGGTTTCTCATTGGAGTTAACCCACAGAAGAACTTCACATGACATACCTACATTGTGTTTCATCACCTGTGTCTTTCTATAGTTGGATTTAGGTCTGGCTATACTTGACCTCCTCATTATCAATCTGCAAAAGGGATCAAAAACATTGTGGCTTGTTTGTAATTCTTTGAACCAATCACAATCGTATTAGGTGGACCTAAACCCAGGATGCAGCAATGGTGTCCCCTCCAAATAGTGACAGGGGAATAGTTTGGGTGGAATCTTTGCACACAGTGGCATTAAAAATATTGGGTTGCCTTTGGGCACAATTTAAACCTTGGGCAAAACTTAAAATTTTCAGGGTGACAAAGTGCTACCCGGACGTGGTTGTTGCTGTTTTTTGTTTTTTTGTTTACAGTGAGGGGGATTTTGAAAGCACAAACATACAGATAGTGGAAAGGGAGGAGATAGACACATGAAATTCACAGGCAATGGCAGGTTTAAACCAGTAGTCTGCATCCTGTGAGTCAGACTACCTATATTTGATTGGTTTTCAGATGAGTGTCCAGATTGTTACCCAAGTCATTATCTCCTTTTCATTGGTCGACAAGTTTGATTCAGACCAAGACCACCTCTTTTCAGTGAACCAAATTTCGTCTGGTTGGCCTGGGAGAGGTTTCACACCTGTAATTTTGGTTCCGATCAAACTGAGAAATCCAGAAGTCTGGTCCAAACAAGTGTGAAAGGTACCTCAGTTGCCTTCGGACAGTTCTCTGTTTACAGTCGTAGTGCTAAGTTAAGCTAACTACGTCTTCTCCAGCTCTCAGAAAGGGAGCAAATAAGCGTATAGACCCAACCCCCCCGCACCCCTCAAAGTCAGACAAGATTCCCCATTACAGTTGACAGACAGACAGTAGGCACAAAGTTTAAAATAAAGGTCTTAAAGGGAATAAAAGCTTCGCAGTGAATGGTGAGGGAATTGTTAAGGATAATACAAAGGAGTGGGATTTCTTGTGTATTTGTCTGCGAGGGATATCCCAGCCAAAGTTTCTCTATACATCAAAGTGCCGCTGCAAATAAAAGCACACTTGTCAGGGGCGAACAAACTGCCTCCTTTGTGCCTTCTACCAACCAAATTCAGGCGCACAAAGCCTTTGGATGTACAACACTGCAAAGAAGACATACTATTCAGATGACATGCTTTGCTCTCTTGTGGTTTGCTGTGTGCTTTTGTCTGCCCTGACCAGGACAGATATATAATATCACTGGATCAAAATCCTTTCAGTCCCTTTTACTCCCTGTTAAAGACTCCCATTACACTCCCTCCCCCATACACTCCACTATTCTTTCTTTTCTTAAACAAAGTAAACTTGATGCAGCCAGATAACACTTGCAGCCCTCAGGCCTAATGCCCAAAAATGAGTCTCAGGTTCATTCAGTTTTTTTAAGTAAAGAGCCTTGTACAAACTGTGGTCAGACAGACTGGACACGTTTCACCATTGACAGGAAATCTTTGTCCGTTTTGGTTTTCCGTTTCTTTAAACATCTGTCACTTGCACGTTTCACATTCCTGCGAAAAATAATCACTTAGAAAGTTTTTTCACGCCATTAAAAAAATGAGAAGAAAGTAGTTTTACCGCCCACACACACTCCGACACGACTCACAACTGCACACCTGAATCCCCTTTTTGGCTCTCATCAAGGTGTCGTTTTTGAAGTATGTATTAGCTGAATTTTATGGATATCCTGATAAAGTGTCACTGCTACAAAACTTATAATAATTCCTATTAAACATGTTTGAAAAAAGCCACATAGTTTATATTTATCAACCTGTTTTAATTCAACATCGGTAATGGTTGCCAACCTGCAGGTGGGCAACTCTTAAAGGAGAGACAGAATATATCAGAGGGGTCCAGATGATTAAAAAGAGAGAAAAAACTGTTCAGTTATACAAAATAATCCTGATTTCAGACTTCTCTCTAACCCTTTTATTTCAAAATACTGGTCAAAATCATTTTTACCTTTTCAAGCCTCTATAAACATTTCTAAATAAACAATCTGAAAACTGAAAATCACTCTTAGGTGGAAATATTGACAAGTCATTGGAGCATCCAAAGTGAACTACGATGATGCTTTAATTAATGTGGTTAATTCTGTGATTTATAAATCTGCCTAATAGCACATTTGCTTCAGTTATCAAGAATTCCAGGTTGAGGAAAAGCAGAAATGAAGCAAAGCGTTCACAATTCAAATCTGACTATATATGGAATGAAATACTAACGAACAAAATGCACAGACTCCAGGAAACCTATTTCACCTAATAACTGATTGGATGGAAATATTATATAAAGGCCAGTATGACCACAAGAAGGGGCCCTTTTCAATTGTAAAACACTCATGTATGCGTTGATGCGAACTCATGAGTCTGATTTTACTGCATTTTAATGACGTTATGTACTATTTTTGCTTGTTTTCTTTAAATAAATAAATATATATATTTGAGAAAAGCGTCAAGGCACACCTGAGCTCACTAAGAGACACAATGGTGAGAACCAGTGCTTCACTCTGCCTTAAGAGATTTCAGCGTGTTGAATAAAAAGAAATCTCTGAGTGAATGCAATGACTCATCACCAGGGTCATTTGCCTTTCACTGCAAATGAGTGTGGGTGTCTGCCTAACTTGCAGTTATAAGCTGGATATTGTTTTTTAATCATCGGAGAGAGAGAAAAAGGGGTGAGAAAGAGAGACCTTGTGTTTGTGTTTATGTGTACAGTATGCATGGAAGAGTGTAGAAGCACAAGTGTGTGTGTGTGTGTGTGTGTGTGTGTACAGTAAGACTGAGGGCCACATTTGGAGTCTTTGAGATGGATTGTGCGCCCGGAGACACGCATGTTATTAATCAAACAGGCGCTTTGGCCTGGAAGTGCAGTTTCCTGTCTTTTGACAGAGAAGCCCTCTGTGTTTCAGCAGTGAAGCACGCCTCTCTTTCTCATGTGTTTGAGGGAGGAACGCGCCAAAAGTGGGAGGAGATATGGCTAAGTGTGGCTGGTTGCGCATTCTGCCTGATTGCCTAAAGTTCACACATTTATTTTAGGGGCTGGTTTTAAATGAAAATTTTTCATCTCTTCAAAGCAGGTGCAATTTTTTTTTGCAAGTTTTTGAAATTAAAGGCAAAGGTAGGCAGGAGAAAATCTAATTAACCTCTATCTGCAGAAATCCAGCCCACATACAGCTAAAATTATATCCATGGTAACACTTCATTTGAAAGGGTGTTCATAAGGCTGGCATTACACTGTCACGAAAACGCACATGAAAACTAACATGATCATGAATTAAACTTCATGACTACTTATGAC
>OMNN01002545.1:1566-26484 GCA_900302755.1 Chromis chromis | reverse complement strand
GGCATGGACAAGAGGACCTCTCAGGGTGTCCTATGGGGTCTGGCACCAGGACGTTGGCAGTGGATCCTTTGGGTACTCTGGCTTGTGCAGTGGGGCCTCTGTCAATCCAACTTGTTCCACTGCATCCTGTTGATGCTTGATCAGAATGGGGTCTAGGAAGTTTGGAGGTCAAATCAACATCTTGGGCCATTGTCATGTTCCTCAAGATGTACCTGATGGTTTGATGTTTTTGCCATGTGGTGGGGTGCATTTTCCTGCGGGGGTAGGCCAGTGACATTTGGGGTTTCCATTTGCATGAGGGAGTGTGCTTGTTCTGGGACAATGTTTATTTGGGTGTCTAAGTCTCATTGATCACCAATATGATCAATGTTATTCACTTCACCTGTCAGTGGTCATAATGTTGTGGCTGATCGGTGTAGCCTACATATATCAGTGCTGCAAGACACAAACTTTCTCTATACAGTATCTTATTTAGTAGATAGATAGATAGATAGATAGATAGATAGATAGATACTGACCTCTTCAGTCCTCTCTGTGCTGCTGCCTGCTGGTGGATCTTGTTAGTAAACGCTTCTCTGACAGCCCGGTTAGCTCCTCATCACGCCTCGGCACATCCATCGTTGGCAAACTTAAACGCGTCGATGCGATGAACCGGGAATGTATCGGTCATGGCTAACCTTCGGATTTCGTTAGCCGTCGTGGTGCTTCACGCTGTCCTGTACGGAACCAGCCACGGTGAGTAACTTACAGCTTTGTTTGTGTTCAGGAGAAGCTCCGGACCTCCGTCACCGTGGAGGAGCAGTTAGCCGCTAGCTAGCAGTGAGTGGAGCCGCACACAGGAAAACCAGGTCAGCCGCAGTTTGCTCTGACATGACGGGCATTTAAACACAATTAAACACAATATTACACAACTATACATCTCACCAGGACACTTCTGCTGTCGAGAGAGTCTGAACCAGCAGTTAAACTGAGTGTTGAGGCAGAAATAGCCAGAATTATACTATAAACACACTAGCTAACTTATTGTCAGTCCTGCTTAGCTTTGGAGCTTCTTGTAGAGCCTCTTATTTAACTAAGGAGCTGTAGATGCTGTTTATTGCCCCTTTATACTAATGATGCTAGTCAGACCACTGATGCTATCACATTGTTGTGTGTCATGACTTTAAATTGCTCAAATATTATGCAGAATTGATGTAATTGATGAACCTATATAGAATAACAATATACAGATGTTAATAATGTATATGTAATCATGATTTATTTATGGTGTGTTCACTCAGTAGTTCACTTGAGTAGTTTTCATTGGAATTACTTTCAGCATAATTCCACTTAATAATAAAGATGTTGTTTCCTGTCTGAGAGAGCAGAGCAGGGCTGAGCAGAACAAATAAAGTCACAGTAATGGTAATGATGATGATGTTATGTAATGATTTTACATTGTGGCAGTGGTATTCATAGAGAAAATAACTGGAAGGGAATGTCTGCTTATGTAGTGAATTTGATATCTGAAAAATGATGCTTCACATTGATACAAAAATCCAATGTTACAATAAGGCAGTCCTCCACTTCATAATGCTATATTATATAACATCATATTCTTCTCAGTCTCTGCATATTTGCTTCAGACAATGCCTATCTTCACTGTTAGATTATGTATTCATTTTTTATTCCTTTTACCTTTTTAGTTTCTAGAATTAGGCATAATAATTAACAGTGTCAGGATAGAGACACAACAACTTAAGTATTTTCTTGCATTCCTTACTTGTTTATTTTTACATATGACTAAAAAAAGTCTTTGTATCTTTAGAAAACATGTAAATACAGTCAGGAAAATTAAAGATATAGTTACTACAATACACATTTCTGTTATTACATGATCTTCACATCACCCATTCCTAATACAAAGCGGTGATAAAACAAATGTGGAAAGTCTCCTTCTGGCTCTGCAGCCTGTGAAATGTTGCGAGGAACACATTGTAATCGTACACCACATTCCTTTGCAACCCCACACAGTGCATTTTATTGCACACATTTTGGTATCTCAATTCTGTTCCCCTTGTTTTCGTTAATTGTCTGGAACATAAAAAGTTGTTGCTTGAGCTGTCAGACATTTCGTCAGAAAACACAGCTTTTCAGGTCTGGTTTAAAAACAGGAAAATTATAGCAAAGATGACCAAAGATTCAGTCCCAAAGCGGCTGAATTCCTGTGGTAATACGAGCTGTCGTGTTCTTTACAAGAAAGCATGTTTTCCATTGTGATTTATTTTAGCCACTTGAAATGGTTTTACTATTGCCTTTGTAACCACAGTGGAAGAGAAGCGGTCAGTGTCTTGGTTGTATTTCTGCATTTTTTGAGGATGTCCATTTCTTATACATAATTTTTTCGGCTTTTCCGTTGTGGTATAAAATGATCAGCCCTAAATATGGATTAAGGTTGTGACATTTGTAGCCAGGGAAACTCTGAAATGTCAGTCTTATTTCATCTTTAGTCAGCATTTATGTTCCTTTTTCCTCCTGTGGCTGTTTTGTTTCTCGTATCTGACCACAAGCGCCTGCCCAGTAGGTGTGGGCATTGCGTGAGTCAGTACCACAAAAGATGTTGTAACCCATTAACTCTATATTTCCCCCACCTCAGCCGCATGTTAACAATCACTTCCAGCACACAGGCTCCGGAAAGGTCGTTTTCTACTGGGAATCCACTGGCGGATTTTTCAGAATTACTGGAATGCCACACCACATCTTTGTCTTAATGACATTACTCAATTGCATGGAGGAAGTCTCAGTCTCTCGTTGGTCTAATGACACTCACAGTCGGTCATTTAATCTCTTCTCCTACATGGACCTTGCATAAACTCTGTTCTCACCCTCCCAAAGCCGCCTCACACACCCAACGTCTAACACTTCCTCTACTTCCTGACCTTGCCAGTACCATCCTGAATCTCTCTGTCTTCAGTTCTAGCTGTAGTTCGTCTTTGCAAAACATTACTCATCTGAAGATTTTCCCTTAATACTTTAAATTTCAGTTCTGCTGTATGATTTTACTCTCCGTCCTTGACAAGTAGCAGCCTCACATGGGCCTCCCACGCACCAAATGAATCCTTTCACAGTCGTCTTAGGCAGCCAAAAAGGGGAATGTCTAATGCTAAAGAAACCATAACAGAAGTTCATCAGTGATAAAGTATTCCTTCTTATTGTACTTTAAGTATTTAGACTGCTTACCGGACACGCTAAAGTTGTGTGCCAAATAGGGGTCGACTGATTATTAGAAATCAAGGAGACTAATTTTAGAGATTTGGAACTGATATACATTTATAGCAAAAGTTAAAATCTTGTTATCAGAATGTAGAATAACACAAATGCCAACACACGATTTTGTCGAAATACGTATGTTTTACATGTTTGATTAAAAGAACATTTTTCAACATTTATCCTTCAGTGTCGATCGGCTTCTTCTCATGATGTGAAACCAATCAATAGTACTGTGGGCCAGACATGTTCGACAGACAGACAGAGCCAAAGTAGCCCATTTTCAAATGAATTTATTATTTTGGAAATCGGTTAAAAATATTTAACAATATCAATAATAGGAAAAATGCTGAGTATTGGATCAGATAACACCAGTCACACCAATAATCAGTCGACCCCTAGTGCCAAATCTATTGCAGTTCTATACAATGTTTATTACTTCTTAATCATTATAGCATACTGTTTTGGGAATTGGCTCATATATTTATCAAAGTAATTCGCCATTTTGTTCTAACACAGAATGATACAACGTGTGTGGTCTATCAAGCTGATTTTGAAAAATTACTGCCAATTAGACATCACAAATAGACATCTAATTGTTTCTTGTGCGATTTTCATACCATTTTTTTCTGCTTCCCAAGAACTTTCTGGAGCCGTTTCACCACCACCCACATGTATTGCGTTGTGGGTGAAGCACGCTCAAAAATTGACCGTGTTTAGTGGGAAAAGTACCTCCTTTGAATACATATTATATATAATTTCCCCACTTTTCATATTAAAACCATCATATAATCCACATGTACAAGTACTACGTTTCAGGACACAAGTGTGCTGGTTGTTACTGCCTTCTACTGTGCATTATGTAGCCTGTACATTTCTGTGCTGCTTTTTAACACGTTTGGTCACATTGTCTTTGCTTTGTGCTTTGTGCAGAGTCAAACATTTCACTTCATACAAGCTATTGCATTTGACACTGTGTTGTTTCTACTGTCCATTTGCAGCTCTGCGGTGTAACTGCACCACCGCTCAGTGTCAGAAGACCGGCTCCCAGTGTGAGACCGATGGGGCCTGCATGGCTTCCACCTTCTTCAACAATGGCCAGGAGCAGCACATCCGTGCTTGTATCACTCGGGAAAGTCTGGTGCCCCCTGGACAACCATTCTACTGCCTCAGTGCAGAGGGCTATCTCAACACACACTGCTGCTATACTGACTACTGCAACAGCATGGACCTCAAAATACCCTCTGGTGAGAACTGCAATGTATCACACTGTGTATAGTGTATGATTAGGTACATTTAGTGTTGAAATCACAAGTGTTTGATGTTTAAGTTAAATCTTTTTTTATAAATTAGATCATAATGTATATGTGTAATGTATATGTATTGTAAATATACAAAAAAGTATGTCTTTACTTGAACTATCACATACCCAGATCTAACATACAGCGAGTAGACTAATCCTGAGCCAGAACATATGGCAAACTGTCCTGTGTACACCGTTTAATGTTGGTATCTGAGGAAGGGCTTTTGCACCCAATCTATAACTTAACTCCTCAAAAAGAGCAAATGGCCTCGTTATAGTCCAGACATGATATTTAAAGCACCTCAGTGCCTCTTCCGAGTTTCTTGCATTCTTTAGTGACTCATGGTTCTTGAGAGGATTAATGTTTCCTGTGGTGTTTTGTACCGTGTCCTAAAATATTTTAGAGGGCAGAATGTCAGTGAGGAACTTTTGTGACAGGAAATTGTTTTAGACCAAAAAACACAAGTTTAATTTGAAGCTGTTAACTGTTTAACCACGGGTCTGGTGTAAACAAAGTGATTTTAATCTGAAATGGCTTCACTTTTATCGGTGGCTTACATACTCACAGACTGTTGATATCCATAACTAAGCTGCAGACTGTGAGCATGGAAGGCGACAATGATGAATAGAAATTAAGTTTTCTGATTAAAGTCTGTGTGTTTGTTAATCGTGAAATAACCACCACCTGAGTAATCCACACTGGGACCAGCAATAGTCAGAAAATCATATGTCTGAATCAAGGGTGAAGTCACAAACATCACAAAGCCAAAGCGCTGCTGAATAATATGAGCAGTCAGGAGAGAATGAACAGACCTTTTACTATATTAGTTTGCTGTTAATGTAATCTAACACTTCTTGTAGCAGTTTTTTTGCAGTAAAAGCTTTTCGGTGTAGAGAATTGAACATTTCCTTTTGACATCACTGGGAATCAATGTAGGTTAATACAAGAGTCAAATGTTGGCTCGGTTTTCTGATTGTCTGCTTAGTCACAAGCGTTGCACTGTCATCCCTCGAGGAGATAAAGCAGTTCATATCAGGTAATAGTGTTCATCTTGTGTGTGTGTGTGTACTGCCTTTTAATGCTCAGCTTCTTTCTTTCCAGTGACACTACCTCCAGAACTAGGGGGAGGCTACGGCCCAGGTGGGACATGGGGGCTGCTGGAACTAGTTGCTGTGATTGTAGGGCCACTGTTGCTGCTCTGTGCGCTGCTGTTGGTGAGCATGTTCCTGTATCATTATCACCAGAGGGCCTACAATCACCGGCAAAGGCTGGAGGTGGAGGATCCGTCCTGTGAACACCTCTACCTGGCCAAAGACAGGTCCCTGCAGGACCTCATTTACAATCTATCCACATCTGGTTCGGGCTCAGGTCAGTGCACAATTGTGATAATGTAGCTGCAGCCTAACACACCTGCTGTAGTTCATCATAGTTTGGGTGGTTTTAATCAAATTTATATTAGCAGACATCTAATAACTCCTCGCTATTCTCTTTTTTTTTCCATGCAGGTCTGCCTCTGTTCGTTCAGCGGACTGTAGCCAGAACAATTGTCCTGCAGGAGATCATCGGTAAGGGCCGTTTTGGGGAGGTGTGGCGAGGACGATGGAGGGGCGGCGACGTGGCAGTGAAGATCTTCTCATCCAGAGAGGAGCGCTCCTGGTTCCGTGAGGCTGAAATCTATCAGACCATTATGCTCCGCCATGAAAACATCCTGGGCTTTATAGCTGCTGACAACAAAGGTACAAACCATTAATATGTTCCCTTCTCTTGTCAAAGAATGGCTGAATAATTTCGTCCTTGGGGATGTTGCTTTGTGTTTGTGTGCTGTATAATAACTAATCATTCTTAAGTGAACTTATCATGTCTTGGATATCTCTGTATGTGTGTCTCTTGTTTAGACAATGGCACATGGACTCAGCTATGGCTGGTATCAGACTACCATGAGTACGGCTCTCTGTTTGACTACCTGAACCGCTACTCTGTCACTACTGAGGGAATGATCAAACTGGCACTGTCGGCTGCAAACGGCCTTGCTCATCTGCACATGGAGATTCTTGGAACACAAGGTAGTGTTTGTACAATTGTGCAATATAGTATAATTTCATTTATTTGTCCTGGCTTCCACTTTTAATGAATCGGGTGGTACAAAGTTTGTTGCTTTCTACATGGAAGATAAAACAGCTAATATACAGTACTGTGCAAAGGTTTTAGGCACTAGAAGTAAAGTGAGGATGCTTTTAAAACTAATTCTGTGAATAAATAGCCCATGCCATCTGTTGCAAGACTTCTTGTTCTTGTCGCTAAAGACAGTTATTTATGACTCATTCTGAGTGTTTGGGGGATTTGGCATGCTTCGTAAAAACAATATGGGACCGGTTAGATGTGTCCCTGATGGTATTATGTGACGTAAAGGGATGTAAACTTTTGCACAGTTCTTCATATCACATCCAGCCATGTGGTTAAGTTTCTGTAGAAAAGAGTATTAGTTGCAGAGTTAATTTCCAGTGAAGCCACAGTCACAGCAATTACTCCTCAAACCCAGACAAGTCAAGTCTAGGCAAGTCAAGTTCCTTTCATCTGTTCATGCAGTATCTGCTAGTAACACAACACATCTGAGATTTCTTTGACTGAATGCTTTCATTTATTTGCTTCATTCCAGACTTTTTGGCAGCTAAAGGAATATGGAAAGTCTACTGTTTTAGCAGTGACGGCGTGTTTCTCTGTTTATGTGCTGAGAATAACTGCGTTAATTGTGAAATATTCTTATCAGCAACACCTTTTAACCACTTCCAGTGCCGACTGTATACATTTCACTTCTGAAACCCATTTCTCACTTGGCCTCCCCCACCTACAGTCTAGAACAAGATGTCTAATCTTGACAACTAAACTTTTAACACAAGACTCTGATGTAACTGGATTGAGTCATCTGCAGAATATGTCACAACAGTGTTCAGAATGTGATTAGATGTTCCTCAGTTAACACAACATGTTTGTAGCATACCATTATTCAAATAAAAAAGATAGAAACTTACAGATATATTGTTTTATTGTTGAAGAGGCATCTGGATACTGACGACTTGCAAAATGGCAGTTTGAAAGAGGATAAATATAAAACGGTTCAAAAAGAGAGCAGCAGTGTGAGGAATTTGTAAAGTTTCTAAATGCCACAGTTTTCCAGCATCTTTGATCTTGTGTCCAAGTATTCAGACAGTATTTACTGCTGCAATACATATTGTCATCTATGAAAACTTATATTCATCATATATTCATCATTACCTTTTCAATGCTGAGTGTTCTCAACTACCTGTCATGGAAAATAAAAGGACAGTTAATCATGTAGCGTTGCACAAATGGGGGAGGGTTTTCTATTTTTATCAAGCAGACTGATGCCCAGAAAAGCAACCTTATATAACATGTTGGCAGTTCCTAGTTTTTCATGAAAAGCAATCCAACACTGACATGTTAAAAAACTAATTGTGTGCTGATGTAAGAATTCAAAAGTGACTGTTGTGTTCTTTTATGTCTTGATAGGAAAGCCAGGCATCGCCCACAGAGACCTGAAGTCCAAGAACATCCTGGTGAAGAAGAACTGCACCTGTGCCATCGCTGATCTGGGCCTGGCTGTCCGTCATGACTCTGCCACAGACACAATCGACATCGCCCCCAATCAGAGAGTGGGCACCAAGAGGTCTTTCTCAACATACACACCTGTTGATTTACTGTCCTTTCTCATAGATATCTTTGACATGCTTCCTGGAGTATTCTTAAATTCTCTACATCATCACAAACCAGGATTGTTTTTGTGTCCCAGGTACATGGCTCCAGAGGTTCTGGATGAGACTATCAACATGAAGCACTTTGAGTCTTTCAAATGTGCTGATATCTACGCTTTGGGGCTGGTCTACTGGGAGATTGCCCGTCGCTGTAGCAGTGGAGGTGATCCTCTTTTTGTTTTCAGTCTGGATACTCAACCTGTATTGTTTGTTTTTTTCCTCACTGCTAACATCTGAGATGACTGCACTGATCTAAACTCAACACTGTCCTGTTTTATCAGGTGTCCATGAAGAGTACCAGCTGCCCTACTATGACCTGGTACCTTCTGACCCGGCCATAGAGGAGATGAGGAAGGTGGTGTGTGACCAAAATCAGCGACCCAGTAATCCAAACTGGTGGCAGAGCTACGAGGTATGAAAACACAGTTAAATGATTTCAACTAAAATCTGCACTGACATTGAAAGGCTTTATTAGAACACGGGTCTTACTTTTGCAGTTTTGGCCATCAGTCCTATTTGTAATCATAACTGAGGTTAACTCAAGGTTAATCATTGAGTTAACCTCAGTTTTTGCATGTATTTTTTACTCCTCTCACATTTTTCAAATTTTTTTTACTGCAATATAAAGTCCTGCACATTTATGGAAACAGCACTCAACAGAACTCAAAAATGTCTTTTGTGCAGTATAACAAAGTTATAATGCCATAAATCATAATAAAAAGAAACAACAAA
The DNA here is from genome assembly GCA_900302755.1 of Chromis chromis. Taxonomy (NCBI): domain Eukaryota; kingdom Metazoa; phylum Chordata; class Actinopteri; family Pomacentridae; genus Chromis; species Chromis chromis. The sequence continues at coordinate 17,432 of OMNN01002545.1, read as the reverse complement.
AGTTGAATTTCCTTAATTTTTTTATTTTACAAAAATAAAATATTTAAACAACATGTACAAAAAGTGCTCACAGGTGTTGCCAACACTGGAAAAATGTGGGCTCTATATTCTATAGATATTTTAGTAGTTAAATTTATAGATTGTTTTCCTATCTTCTCGGTGTAAACACAGCCTACATTTCAGCCTAAATAGTCCCTGTACAGATCTATTTCATCATCATCATCATCATCATCATCATCTTTTACGTCAGGTCTCCTGGGCTCAGGGTCTGACGTTCACCTATCACTTTCTTCCACCATGTCCCGTCAAGGGCATCCCCTGGTGATAGACGCAGTTCAGCGAGGTTTAAAAAAATTTAATTAAAAGGTGAATTTAGTAATTAGTGATAAAGTGATTTTCATAAAATACTAACTTTGGATAATGTTGGATAGATTTGTATCATTTTTGAATTTAAATGATTTATTTGACAATTCCTGGCTGTGATAAATGGTGTAGTTTAGGTGATTTCTTTTAAGACAGCATGCCTTTCAAAACCCACCAACTGATTTTTATGTTTAGAGGGTTAATTGCTCTAGGAAGATTTAGATCTTTGATGCTGCAAAATCATTAGTCCCACAGTTATTTTAGTATAGTTAAAGGTATGATATATTTTCTTTCTTTCCCCCAGTAAAATGTCTAAAAACAACTAAATTAGTTATATTTTTGTTGACTTGTTCACTTACATTATCCCAAATATTGCCACCAATGTTCCATAATTTAATTCAATGTCATGGTGTATTTCAATTTGGTGGCTTGTCATTGGTGGCACTTCCTATTTATGTTGTTGACTCGTCTAATTGTAACTTAAATAAACATTGTATTAGCTGATATTATTTGCAGATATTTCATCATAATAAAATAACATAACCTGAATAAGCACGGCTAAATTTGATGTGAATGAAACAGAAATGAAATACTGTGTTTTTCAAATTGTTACTCAAACTGTGGCCAACAGTTTCTCACACTGTCTTCCATTCAGTTTTGTACCACAAGGTATCTCCAGTTTGTGTTTGTGCTCTGAGTCGATCTGACTATCGCTTGGCTTATTTACAACTAGAGTCAGATACAGTATATCATTCCAGATATGATTATCCAAGATTGATTAGTTTCTGAGCATCAGTCAATAAGAAATTACTTTTCAGAAATGCCAAAGATATGTTTCGGGTTGTTGTTTCTCCACCAGAAAACAATGATAACTGTAAAGTTTCCTATTTAGCAAATATTGTGTTCACACTTTAAAGGAATCCTTATTAAAAATTCTTTATTGTTTTAATTTTACATTGTTGTTGGGCTTTAAAATACAGATTTGGTTGAGCTGTACTCGGACCCTGCCAGATCGTCTTACTGTTTATGTTTCTTGTCCAATTCGATTTCCCACATCTCTGCGACAGTGTTTCCAAAAAAGAGTGCCTTAACTGCATTTGTATCACCATCATCATCATAATCATTTGTACTGTATTGCTAACCCATTGTGTCTTCTTCCTGTTGTTCAGGCCTTGCGAGTCATGGGTAAAATCATGAGGGAGTGTTGGTATGCTAATGGAGCTGCCCGCCTGACCGCCCTGCGCATCAAAAAGACCTTGTCCCAGCTCAGCATTGACGAGGACATTAAAATCTGAGCTATTTGAGCCAGCAGAGCGCTGAGCAGGACCTGCCTCCAGACTGTAGGACGCTGATGGGAAAAAAGGTCAGGCCTCCTGCAAAGACTGCACAAAGTACGAGAATTTAATAGAGGGTGGCACTTTGTAAAATATTGCCCCACAGATACTCCTGCCAGTTTTGAAGCCACTTGATTTCTGACAAACCCTACCTCGCTTACCCAGCCAAAATACAAAGAACACCTTTCCTTTCCAGTCCTCAGCTACTGCTGCCCCACCTGAACCTTTGTGTTCCTCTCTACACACTGAACTAACAAGGATTCTTTGATTTCCTGTGTACTTGTATGCAATATGTAAGTAACCAAGTAACATTTTGAATATCAGTTGCAAAGTCTCTTTGATCACCGTTGCTTATTAGCTAACAAACAGCATTCATGCTTATTGTCTTTGTGAGGCGGCACTAACTTATTCTTACTCATTCTGTTATTTAAATGAGTAGATCCGATGTGAGGCCACTGTGTAGGTTTTTCTGCCACACCTACAGCACACAGGCTCATCAAGAAGGATTTTACTTATTTTACAAATAATACATCTGGTTCTGCTACAGCTGTGTGATTGGGTTGAATGCTAATTACAATGTTAGCATGCAGAAAGCAGGTTTGACTTTTTGTGTAAATGCAGCCCAGTGACTTTTAACATGGGGTCACTGCAGCGTTATGGCGACTTGCCAGACAGGATTTAGCTTTGGACCACTTGCCTGAAACCTTTCTCATAAGCTGGTTTAAACTCAGGTTTTCTTTATGCTTACGAATCAACAAGCTTTTTTTTGTCTGTTGAGAGCCTGGTTAAGCAAAATACACATTTAGGAATTAATAAACAAAAATACACTTCATTAGGATGAAGGGTTAGCTGTAGAGCAGCAGACACATTGACTGACTTCTGATCAGGACACCGCTCACTGAAAACTCTACATGAAGCCTGCAGCACCATGGTACATGTAGTACATCTATATTATAGTCTGTTATAAGTGCGTAGACTAAAATGAGAGCAAACGTTGCTTCAGCTCTCTTAGATAAGCTGGTATACACAACATTTAGATAAACCTTCATTCCCTTAAATATGGGCCAAATACACACTAATTCCAGGAATCTGAATGATAGTTTGTTTTGATGTTGATTTTTTTATACTGTTACAACATGTCCATTGTTCCTCTCCCCTCAGGGCTCTCTCTCCCTGGCCAAGTATAACTACTGTACTGCACATAACTAGCTTTTTAAAGTGATACTTGTGTATATAACAAATTAAATTTAGGTCTAAGTATGTTTTAAATGGTTGACTTTTTTGTACTGGCTTTATAGTTGGTGGAAAGAATCTGTAAACAGAATTATGTACACGTATACTCTCTGACATCTCAAGTAACATTACTGTAAATGATACGAAGATTGTTTCCTTCGATTTAACATTGTCATGAATCACTGTATGTATTTTTTGTTGTTGTTTTCAGGAAATAGGTGCACTTTTGTGTTCAGCTTTATGCAAATTCTGCAGGTACTGTTTGTGTGTATAGATGTTTCCCATGTTATTTAAGTGTGAATGCTGTGAGACCATATGAAAGCCCGAAAGGCCACATGTGCACTACTACTGACCTCACAGCATTAAAACCAAACTGTTCTCAGAATCATCTCTGGCCATGGCCTCCGGTGTTTATTTAGGATCACGCCACTGAAAATGAGAATGTTTACACAAATCGTGCCAGTCAGTTGCAGTACCCTTCCTCTGACTGGAAACTGTAAAGAGAATCAGGCCTCTCCCTTGATCTCTGGGAGAAAAAAAATGTTGAAATTCAATACTACTGAAATGTCTCAGTGCTGTTTCACAATCGTCTCTGACCTGCTGTTTTTTGTTTTAGAATCACCTAAACACAAGATGTTTGTGAGAACGGATGAACTGCCCTTGATGCTGTTGTTTTTGGCGGGAAATACTGGGGCGCTTTACTGAATGTGAACCATGTTTTTACACTGAACAGTTGCGTTTGCCTTACAATGTAGAAGTGCATAATGAAATCAAGCTTTTTTTTAAAATACTTTGCTCTCAGTATCTCTTTGGAGGAACAGTGGGGTGTGAGTCCAGTTATGGCAAAGAAATGCATCCATGTAAAAACCCCTTCAGGACATTGATCATGTAAACTCTAATATAGAGTAATAAATACAGTTGTTTTCCTATGTGGCGTCTGTTTTTACTTTCCATCCATCCATCATCCATTATCTATACACCGCTTAATCCTCTGTAGGGTCGCGGGGGGGCTGGAGTCTATTCCAGCCGACTCGGGCGAAGGCAGGGGACACCCTGGACATGTCGCCAGTCTATCACAGGGCCACACATAGAGACAAACAACCAAGCACACTCTCATTCACACCTACGGACAATTTAGAATAATCAGTTAACCTCAGCATGTTTTTGGACTTTGGGAGGAAGCCAGAGTACACAGTAAAAGCTACACAGGGAGAACATGCAAACTCCACACAAAGATCCCAGGCCCAGGCCGGGACGCAAACTGGGGATCTTCTAGCTGTGAGGCGTCGGTGCTAACAAGCGAGCCACCGTGCAGCCCCCGTTTTTACTTTCCCTACCTTGTATTTAACCTTGTTTAACCTTGTCAAAGCAGGTATAAAAAGTATTTTTATATTGACAAAGGATCACATTACTACTTTTATATGAGATATTATTAAATGACTGCAGTTTGTCTCAAATTAGTGGAATATTTAAGTGTAAAAAGCTTTGCCTTAAGTTTATCAGTTTTCCTTCATGAAAACTGATGTTGCTCATATCAACTGAATGCATGAATATGTACTTTTATCGCTGATCTGTCACCAACAAGTGCATACATCAACTTTAAAGGTGATATAATGCTACACAGATGTTTAGACAAGAGTTATGTGTCAATAATAATTAACACCAGGTAAGCCACATTCCTGAACCCCTGGACCTTTATTGCTCATCCATTAAATTAAAATCTCAATGCAGATTAGTACAAAAACTGTGCATTTACATACAGTTGTACACATTCAATTTCATCAACGGTGTGACATGTTCTTCACTTATCCTCTTTAGAAAATGGAAAAGAAACGCTGGTGATTTTTATAGTCCTCTAAACACAATAAACTGTGAATAAACCCATGACATCTGATGTTCTGACATCATCACTGACTGTAAGTGACATTAATATAACACCATGATTACATAAATCAGAAAAAGAATACCTCAAATTGATAATTTGACCATTACTTTCAAGTGATGGACCACCTTTTCAACAACAAAGAGATTTTGCAGCACAGAGGCAACAAGCAAATCCCTTTTTACACTAGTAATTCCAAAACCCAAAGCGTGGGTAACAAAACGGGGAGAAAAATGTAAGTAAAATGTACAATCCATTACACGTAGTTATACATGACAACAACACACACAAAATGGCAAAACATAAAATCCATAAATATCAGAAGCAGGGCTTTCAAACAGAATACAGAATGAATAACAGTCATCTCTGACAGCAGGTTCACCAATGGTTTTCTAGATGTTGCGGGAGCCTAAAGTGCTGTTCTAGGTTTGCTACTTTGCTGTTTGGCTACACAACAGATGGGCCCTTGAATTCTTAGCACACTCCGAACTGCAAAAACTTAATTTAGCCGTATTTAGGTCTTAAATAGGTCCTAAAGCTGAAACTTCCTGACTCTATAAATAGATTTAAAACAGACCTTTTCAATTTTCAACCTCCAAGGTCTTCAAAGTATAGTGTTTGAATCAAAAATGAGGCTAAATAATTGTACACTCTAAATGCAAAGGTGTTACGTGGCTGTTTTTATATGCATGTACTGTCTGTGAAATATGTAGACAAATATAAATAAAAGACACTTGAGTTATTAGTCAATATGTCTTTGCAAACTGGAAGAGTGCCGCAGCTAAAGTTAAAAGAGATTAACAGTTCGATCCTCTGCCTGCATTTAAATAATCAAACTGAATTAAGAATAACAAGATAATTTAAACTGGTTGACATTACACGACTTATTTGCACACAGATCAAGGCTCAGGAAAATGTCTGATGTGGTAGAACGTCAACACACTGAATGTCGATCTGCTGAAGTTACACAGTTTAAAATGACCTTCAGACAGGTTTGATGTGCTTGTAGATTTCAGCCTTATAACAGAAACAAAATGCTGCCAACAAAACGCAGCACAGGTAAATCAGTTTCCCTTCAGAAGGTAACTGATTATTTTATTACTGGGAATATATTTGTAATCTGAGTGTTAATTAACGGTCCCCCTCTACGCAGATCAGCACAGCAGCCACAGAGGTGGGAATAGTGCTGGGTTATTCTGTGAGGCTGCTGCTCTTCTTCAGAGGTTTCTTGTGCTTTAAGTCTTTGTTGGCTCTCTGGTGACTTGGAATTTGGCTCGATTTACAGGAGGTTCTGTGTGTCCTGTAGTACTACAGTAATATATTGCTGAACTGCTAAAACTCGGTCTTCATGTGTGAATGTTAAAGGAGATGAATGACGCTTCACTATAATGTTAGAATTCCTCTCTCACATGCCTGTTCTGTTCCCCTTTGCTCCAACCTCATCTTTAAAATGTGTGTTTCATTGACTTCCTCAAGCTGTGCCTGTGGGCAAAAAAAAAAGGATCAGACCATCACTTAAAATTTACCATGAACAAAATTAGGAAACTACTAAAATGGTTTTAATGTTTCCTGAAAAATGTTTTCGTTGGTACTAACCCTCTTCTCCATCAGTAAGCACTAGTGCCTGAAGGATATCTGAAAGGGAGACAATTCCCTTCACCACATCCTGCTCGTCTACCACCACCAGCCTGTGCACCTGGACGAGACACAGAAACACAAGCGATGTTACTCTCATCTCTGCAAAATATTATTTCTACTGCAGCCAAAGGAAAAGGTGTATAAAAACAAGTACATGGCAACGTGTGTACACACAGCAGCTGTGACAGCTAAAGACAAAGCAGCTAGGAGTTTTTTGAATTCAAAAGACAGATGGGGGTGATAGACGCCAGAATGATGGCGGGCTCTTACATCTTGGTGGCTTAGCAACAGGAGCCAGCTGAACAGAGGTCAGTCTTTTACAACAGTGTTTCAGTGTAGTCATGACACACTGGAAGATGAATGTATGTACATTGTGTTTTGCTATAAAACACTGAGTTCGCTAAATTACATTTCTATCCACCACCAAATCAAAGAAAAAATAAAATTATCTGTTTTTTAGCTTGTGTTAGCTGAGGAACTTAAGGAGTGGACTACAAAATACACACACTTGGTGTAAATCAGCTACAAGTGAAAGACACTTGGTCACACATACTGACGTCTACTTCTCACCTCAGCCTCCACTAGTCTGTTGATGATGGCCTCGAGGGTCTCATGCCTGTTGCAGGTTAGCACTCCTTCAAAGTACTGAGAGCGGTGCTGCAAGGCTTTGGTCACTGTCACATCCAGGTTGTTGTACGTCTTCTCTGCTGCCAGGTTCTGTACAAAGACAAGGCCTTGAGATATAACACTTCTACTTTGTATTGTTCTTAAGTTATCATGTTCACAAGAATGTGTCTACAGAGTTTCCAAACACCAGCAGTACACTATGACACTCTTGTACCGTGGTGGCAAGACATTAAAAAAATTTATTAACTTACTATAACATCAAATTTTGAGTAGATGTCCACCACACGACCTGCAAGACAGAGACAACACATAGGAACATAATATTCAAGTCAAGCCTGGTCCTTAATGCAAACACAACAAGGAAATCATTTCAGCCAGTCCACATACCTTTGTCATCCACGACAGGGAGCGCAGACACTCGCTGCTCAACGAAAATACCCAGCGCTGTGTACAGCGGTGTGTCTGCACGGACCACTGCTATGTTTTGGAATGTCCCGATGTTCAGTTCCTCTAAGGTTTGCCTCAAGAACGAGGGTTTTGGCATTTCTGATATCTGGAAACAGAAACAAGAAAGTGTTCACACTTGAAGAAAACTGTTGGAGAACTGGATGTTTGGTTAACAGCTTAGAAATATACTATTTCCTTAACCGTAGCTGCCCTGTATTAGAAATCTACAGTGTTACAATCAGACACACACACTCACAAAAACACAATGGCAGATGACTTTAAGTACTTAATGTGCCAGTAAGCAGTAAGGAGAGAGGCCCAGGGGGACTTACAAAAAGCTTCAGGAACTTGAGAATCCTCTTGTGTGTGAGAATATAGAGTGTGTTCCCTGTCAGGGGGTCGATAACAGGCAATCTGTGGATCTTGTTCTTCAGCAGAGATGATACTGCATCATACAGACTGTGACACAGAGACACAGAGAGGTTTATCAAGTTATTATCTAGTAAGTTGTGAGAGACGACAACCGAACAAAATGTAAATATTAATGCCATTTTGTCAGCTGTTGCTGTCTTGGAAAGAAATGTAATAGTGTAGTGTAGCATTCAAATAGTACATAAAATTTTACAGTTAAGAACAAATCTCCAATTCTCCCATGATCCACCATTAAATTGATTAAAATGAAAAGCCTGCTATACCCATAGCTAATTTTCAAATAGTGCTCATATGTATTTAAAGCAATTCTGGTTAATAGAATAAGTATGGAGGAACACACCTAAGATGGTCGTGCAAATAAACAGAACTACCTCACCGTCACTCACGCATTAAGAAAAGTGAAGTTTAACACTGAAAACAACTAAATATAGATGCTTGTAGGCACTACTTTTACTCACCTTGCATTGGGAGATATGCTAACCAGAGGCTTGAAAGAATCTTGAAGGTACAACTCTGTTGGAAACAAGAATAGACATTATAGTTTACCTCGAAGATTGAATTGCATTCTGTATTCATGAAACATTCTCACCTCTCCATGTTTCAATTTTGTGTTCTTCTAGCTCATATATCTGAACCTGAAAGATGACAATAACAAAAATCAAGATAAGTTATTTATGCAAAGGGAAAGATAAGACAGGGCAGAGTCAGCAACATTTAAAAATAAATCTTACATATAACACAATAATTTTGCATTTTAAGTTAGAGATTTAATTAATACATCTATTCAAAGACCTTAACCATCTTACCAATGGAGATTTGTAGTAGCGATGAAGAATGTTAATGAAGTCTGTGATGGTTAGCATACCTGCAGAACAGAAACAGGAGCATTAAATCAGTCCATAATTTAATTTATTTTTACTCCAAGGGTAAAAAACGGAGCCAAATGAGAATTACTCTTACCAACAAAGCATTGCTTCTTACTGTCCCACAGAGGGGCTGCTCTCACCCCATTAGAAACAAGGGCAAAAAATGCTTTCTTCACCTGAAACATTAATTAACAACATTAGCACATGTTAGTTGATTTGAAATATATAGTTTTTTTATTATTATAATTTAAGGCTTTTGTTTTACCTGAAGTGAAGTATCAAACACAACCAATTTGGAGCTGGTGGGTACAAGGTCATAACAACGGTGGGACTTCATAAACCTGGTGTACACATTGTGCTCTGGGTCTGGGGGGGAAAAATGAGAGAGAGAAACCACTGAGGACAATCCTCTGTCATCGTTTTTAAACATGCTCTCTTCTGTATTGTAGTCTCGTGGGATTAATACAAATCGTTTACCTTCTATGACTGGGTCCTTTTTGCCCTCAAGATCATCAATACTTACTGGAATCTGAAAGGAGAAGATAAAGGTCATTAAAAGTCAGTTTATCCGGGTGTCCCCAAGACACAATGCTTAACATAAATCAGTAATTCCAAGCATAGTTAAAATATGGATCCCACCAGGATTATGGGTGGAAACAATGACTGCAGCCTCAAGTGAAACTATTTATTAGTCATAACCCCTGACATGGTTAAGATTATGCATAATACTGCATATATAACTGTTATATTTGGGTCAATACTAGGGTTTAGGTGAAGTTACGTGATTAGTATGGGGATTACTGTATCAAATTAGCATGCAGGGTAAAGTAAAAATGTAATGTCTTAACTTAGGAAATACAGTTATTAATAGTAATAATAATGACAGTACAGTACACAAACAGGGTGTCTGGACCGAGTTGTCCCATTAACAGATCAACTGCAGAATTATTACCCACGAAAATACGAGTTGTTCTACTGCTCAAGACTTCACCTGTAGGATGCGGCTAACTGTACATGAACATTGTTGACAGCTAGCTAGTTAAACATCAAACAGTGTCAACAACATCAGTAACCACCGTTTTTAACAATTCAGTTGGCGCAGATACGGTTAGAATTTGACGACGCCTGGTTGTCAAAATGACCCTGCTACAAGTTTTTTTTGCGACTTGAATAACGACACTTCGTATTAAACTACAAAAGCGCCGTTAGCAGAGCGCGACGTATTTAGCTAGCGTCACAATCTGTTGACATTACCGAGTCACCCGAGGTGACTTTACGTCAGTCACCCCGGTGAGACTTTAGGTAGCATATTGTCTGATTTTAGTGACAATTGTACACCGGTACCGTGGCTGGCAGCATAACTACATCCGTGGGTAAAAAAATAGGTGCTTTCCTGACGGTAGACTAACCTTACTAACTAGAGAGTTAGCCCAAGAACTACTGTAGTAAGAATTAGCTAGCTAGCTGCTACCGTTAGCATGCTACAGAAAGTCGGGTTAGTTCATTTAGTTACTAGCTGGGTGTTACAAAGCTGTCGATATGTGCAAGATACAGCAAGATAACGTACACACTCCATATTCCATTAGTTGAGTCGCTTCCTCTCCTGTAGCCGGGCGTGTGAACAAATGGCAGGATCTCCCACAGCTACCAAGTCTTCCGCTGTAACTTAAAATGAGCAACATGAATGGATGCACAGGCGTTACCGTAATACGTGTAGTTACCGTAATACATGTAATGATACCGTAATACATTTGTACTGTACGGATGTGTACAATCTCAGGGTTGTTTCAGTTTGTTATTATTGTTGTACATCAGCCTGTGTAGCAGCAGTAAGGTATGTTCAGTAATACTTTGTTTTTTTGCTACTTTCCATTATTTATTTGGTCAGGTACTTCAGTGTACATTACCAACGCCTGTTTTCCCTGTAAACAACTTTGTATGTGTGTGCCTCAACGAAAACACCAAAAACACATACAAACACATAACCAGTGACAAAACACTAACCAAAAACATCCTTGTTCAAGCTCATATTGTTAATTTTTTGGGGTCTGTATACATTCAAAATGGTTCTCTAGAGATTTCCACACATTGCAAATCTGCTTGAATGAAGTACAAGCTAAGTTTTAAAATCAGAATAATTTCGTGATTTTCACTGTCTGATCTCAACACAATCTGCAAATCTTGACACCATAATTTGGTTTTAAAGTTCTGATTGTAGACTAAATCTCTATTTTATTATCCCCATCTGTTGGTACTTTAATTTCATAATGTTGTTTTTTTCCCCATTATACTGCATATAGTGGATTTACATTTGTTGTTTGTGTTGCTCCAAACCTCAATACAACTAAAGTATGATAAAAAATAATAATAAGTAGAGAATTCGAAGACTTTAAGATTATAGTCACTAATTACAAACCAGAATTATAATTTTAATATTCTTTCAATATTAACTTCATCAATAAAAATGTTTGACTTCATCAACCTTTCACTGATACTTTACAAATATCACACATCTATAAAAGGAAGTTTAGATACCTAAAGAATGCAGCCAAAATCAGAAGACACACCAAATGAGTAACAGATTTATTTATATACAAAACTGTTTACAGCAAGATTTCTGAATCAACATTGACCCACAAGGGAATATTGGTGTTCAGGTGCACAACACCTGCACCCATGGTGTCAAGTCAATAGAAGGAAAAAAAACAACCCTAAGAGCACCTTGAGTCATGAAAGGAAGCAGATGAGGGAGTTTGAACAACTGTAAGGCACAAGACACAGCATCACCAGCTTCTATTCAACCATCATCAATCATCCATCAATCAACTACTTACTCAGCAAAACACTTGATAAAAAGTTACAATTATCCACTACAGGTACAACAAGAGGATTATGGGGGAAATCCAGTCTGTCACATCTTTGTAAGGCTACAGGATCTATGAAGAACATATCATTAGGGGTCTAACAGTGACCATGCAAGTCCACTGTAAGAATTAAACGGGCTGCATGCCGTTCTGGCTCTGTTTCATCAAGCCTGCATGAACCATCAGATCAAAACCATGAGTTCAAAAATGACTAAGCTAACTCTGTGGACTTCAGCCACTTAAATAGTCTTCTGTAATGTTAAAATGTAATTTAAAAATTGAAACTCAACAATGTTCATAATTATAATGCACATATATGCATGTACTCTACTTAGGATATGGAAGGGAGCGCTGCATCACTCAAGATATAACCAACAGTACCAAACCAATTTCTATGATTCTATTTATATTGTATAAAAAGGCCATAACTGGTAAATAGCAAGGATCTATTCCAATCTACACTAAATTTTTCTGAGTGTTGTCCATAACATCTTTATTACAGTTAAGGAAAAATTAAATTGTAGAAACAATGGAGGTCTATCTGCTTAGCAGAAGAGCTTAAAACGGAAGTTGTTAAATATACAATAACAGATTCCTCCATCATGAAGACACAGCTCCACAGTTCATTGGTGAAAGGTACCTGAAGATGAGTTGATAGAAAAATTACAGTGAGAACTGTGAAAGCACAGTGAGATTTTTTTATGTAAAATCTCATCACAGAGTGTTCAAGAAAATCCACCATTTGTGAGAAATAGTGACAGTTTTAACACCACATTTAAAGCAATGTGAGCTGTGACTCTGCATTATTGTGAAAAAGACCTGCTGAAATGAAACACCAGTCCTTAGAAAGGTTATTAACCAGCCCTCACTGTACATTAACTCAGCTACTCAAAGAGTTATGAGACATGAGCCAATGATGTCTCAAACATTAGAAAAAAATAATGCAATAAATTTGGAAAAAAGATTTTGGCAATCGTATTTCTGAGCATTTGGTTGAACTCAAAAATCAAGATTATGCCCAGCCATGGATTACATTTCAATATTTAAAGAAAGTGTTCACTGAAGGTGCTTCTTTGCTTAGAGCAGAGATTTATTCTGCTCTTAGAAACTTCTCCCTGTGGTGACAATTAGTGAGATAGTTTATCAACTGTCTGAGCAGTTGCTTTGCTATGTAATTCAATCTGGTATCACAATGGAGCAGAAAGGTTCCACTGCAGTGTCTTGGTGTCGGTGAGGTCACGATTGGCAAGCTGGTGAAGTTGTGCCTCTTGTCTTCAGTAAATAGCTTACTGATGTCCTGGATACACATTTACATCACACAGCACTTCTTCTCCTCTGGGGGTGCATTTCCATCAGCTCTCTCCATCTCCAAAATGATCCGCTTGAAAACCTCCACAGCAGTCTGCATTGCAAGAATATTGTCGTCAGAGTGTGATTCTGTGCCAGACACAATTTGTGGACTGTAACGATGAGTCGGTATCCATAATTAGTACTCCAAGAGATACCATCATTACCTCATTCTCCTTGGCTGAGGACTCCATGAACGCAGCACCCCAGGAATCAGCAAGTTTTTTTCCCTCCTCTGGCTTGATAACCCTGGGAAAAACATAAAATGGACACCTGATGAAAAGAGAACTGCTTTTATATGGCATGCACACACTCACCCAGAGCACTAAAAGGACCGTCTGAGAACAGAAAGAAAAGAATGTGGTGCTTTCTTTTTAAAGCACAAGGCTGGCAAGACTATATTTATGTGGTGCATATTTACAATATACATGTGATCAGAATCCATAAATATGAGATAAATACAGTTCCCAAGTATATCATAATGAAGAAATGTGTAACCCAGTACAATGATGTGGCTCATGGTGTTTTTAGTAGTTTTTGGAGGTCTATGGTGCAGAGGAATAAGTATTCTCAAGCTCTGACTACACAGACCATACGTGTTAGTGATATCAGTTCATGGCTGGTTTTGTTCTCTTCATAGGACACACAGAAGCACAAGATTTATCCTTAAACTGCTAAATTAACAAAGGGCTGCATTTGCCATTAAAATGTTAAATAATGTTGAATTATACTGAGTATTAACATATATCGCTGTCAGTTTTATCTGGTTAAACAACACAAGTTAGGTAGTTTACATTTTAATGACTGTAAATCATCATGATTACCTTTCCATGTGGAGATCTTTTTTGTTCCCTACGAGAACAATTGGAACCCTAAAAAGAAAATATCCAGGTTGAAAACATTTTGGGAAAACACATTTTGGAAACATTGACATTTAAAAGAACAAACCAAACTTACTGAATCTTTCCAACCATGTCTAGGAGCTTGTCGTGTAGAACCTGCACAACTTCAAAACTGAACAGACAGACATCAAAGAAATTTAAGGCACTGATCTGAGAGTAGCCTGTAACTACTAACTTACAATGATACGCTGTTTTGTTTTGTTTTTTTAAATACACTTTTAGCATTTGGTTGAAACAATGAGCAAACAGGCCCCTGGTACAGCTGAATACAAAAACTACAGGCTTGAAAATTACAGTGGAGAGGAGTTGACGGTTAGAAAAAGGCACATTATAAACTTAGTAATATTATTATAGTTAATTGGATTGCACTCTCGGCTTTATGATGAATAAAATTTCAACCCTCCTCGATGACCAAGTGATGGCACTAATTTTAAGAAACATACAGCTTTGTTTATCTAATACAGAGTGTTGTATGACTTTTGATTGTGCATGCCTCATTATTCACACGACCACCCACTTACCTTTTCATGGAAGTCACTGAATAGACGAGGACATAGCCATGGATGTCCACTGAGTGGGACTGTGAGAAAATAGAGTACTCATCCTAAAGAGAGAGAGAAGAGGTATTACAATTTTACTACTGCTACCAATTAAAACATATTATCCAAAAAAAGTCAAAAATGTAAGACTGTTAGCTTCTACAAAATGGTGTTAAGTTAACAGACATCAGAGTAAATGTTAAAAATTAGGATTCAACACATCAAAAGTGCTGATTAAACCCAAGAGGGAGTTGGGGCTTGTATCAGTTATGGTAGTAGATTAATACTTACTTGTCCAGCTGTATCGACTAGCTGAAGATTGAAGTCTTGGCCATTCACGCTGACCATTTTGTTAAAGGCTGGGGGGAAGGATAGAGTAGTTTTACAATTTTTACATTCAGCCAAATCCAGCATGACTTTCTCTGCTGCGATGTCTTACAAACTATTTAATGACGACACTTACTGTTTTCGATGGTGGGATCATAGGAGTCAACAAATTGTCCTTCCACAAACTGTATTGTAAGAGATGACTTTCCTGTGCAAGGAGAAGAAACATGACATGGTTGTTTACTGGGTCTCTGAAGCATCAATTAAACCTTCTTCTTCTTAGTGTGGTGACTAAATTGATGATTTTGAAACTCTATATGAAAACTACCAAGACATTCTAACACATTACATTATCAGTCGCAAGTATTACACAAAATTCTGGGACCTAGCCAGGAATGTGAGCAGTATTGCCACAGTAAATGTGTTTTCATAGTTCATCACATACTTATTTTGATAGCCGTTACAAAAGATGGTGCCCCTGTGGTATTTAGATGAGGTCACATATTTTGATAGCAGTCATTTTGGTGTACTAAAATCCGTCTGACTCTGTGATGCAACAGCAAAAGATACACTGACAGTTGAGGTCTATGAACTTTATTCTACCACAACAAAGAGACAACACAGACATGTTGATGTCTGATAAAACATAATTTACACATTTTTAAAAACATAACTCACAGGATGAGTGTGGTGACATGCATGGGAACAGCAAATTGAGTGAGAAACACTGAAAAGGAAGATTTGGTTGCAAAAAGAAAGGCAACGCCTGTTGTATGGAAATAATTTCAGCTACAGAAAGGATGATGCTAACCAAAACAGGTACGTTGTCCTCGTAGTTTCAGTCGTAGCATCTGGACTTGGTTGAGTTAGCTCGAAGACGTTTCACCTCTCATCCAAGAGGCTTCATCAGTTCTAAACTGACTGGTTGGGAGTTCCAGATTTTATACTCTTCAGGAGCCATTAACACTATTGAAGCTCCAGTCTGCTGTGTGAGTGTTGCCCCTCCCTCATTATGCAAGTCCCAACCAGTCAGTTTTAGAACTGATGAAGCCTCTTGGATGAGAG
>OMNN01002544.1:0-11460 GCA_900302755.1 Chromis chromis | reverse complement strand
CTGATGCAGCAAAGCAGGCCCAAATAATGATGTTTCCTCCACCATACTTTACGGCTGGGATGATGTTTTCATGATGATATGCAGTGCCCTTTTCACATCAGATGTAGTGCTGTGTGTTCTTTCCAAATAGTTCAATCTTAGTTTCATCAGTCCACAAATTTTTTTGCCAGTACCGCTGTGGAGAGTCAATGTGCTCTTTTGCAAACTTGAGGTGAGCAGCAATGTTCTTTTTAGTAAGCAGTGGCTTCCTTCATGGGGTCCTGCCATAGACACCCTGCTTGTTCAATGTGTTACGTTCTGTAGACTCATGAACACAGATGTTAGCCAGTTCCAATGACGCCTTCAAATCTTTGGCTGTCACTCAGGGTTGTTTCTTTACCTCATTGATTAGTCTTCGTTGTGCTCTTGGGGTCATTTTGACTAGGTGCCCACTTCTTGGTAGAGTAGCTCAACATTAACTCAAAGGTTCACATACTTTTTCCATGAGCACTATGAGGTTTTTATGGTTGTTCTCAATAAAGACATGAAAGATCTGAATTTTTTTGTGTGTTTTTATTTTAGGCACATTATATTTGTCAATACCCTTGACTTAGATGAAGATCAGATCACATTTTATGAGAAATTAATGCAGAAATCCATGAAATTCCAAAGGGTTCACATACTTTTTCTTGCAATTGTATATTTCTTGTTTCTCAAGTTAGGGTGCATTTAACTATCAGGCACAATGTACATACATGTGCACTTGTGACTTTCTGTGACAGAAAAAAATCCATTTAGGACCTTGCAAGCACAGAACCAATGAGGTGGCTGGATAGTTGGTGGTGTATCGTGGAAGAAAGTACAGGATACCAGAAAGAATTTGACACTTTCTGCTTGGGGACTGGGGACTCTCAGCCAACTGGTTTCTCAGTTGAAACAGCGATGGGCAAAATAAGGACTGCAAAAGAACTAGCAGCGTGTCAATCAGCACCTTGGGACTAACATTGTTGTCAACAAATGAAGGAACACACTGAACTCTGAAATCCATTGAGAATGGTTATTGTGGATGAAATCTATATGGCATACAAATAGTACTATGAGGAAGTTGGTCCCTGGTTTAAGGGTGCTGGTGAACCATGTAAAAACCAGTATGTTAGTACGGCTATGTGTCAGTGTCAACTAAAATTACTTTACATTCAGGCGGATACATCTGTCTCTAGTGATTGATTTGGGAAAACTAAATCCCTTCCCCCACAGAAACTATTCAAAGTGGAAGCAATGTGAGACAGAAGATGATAACTGAGTTTAACTAGGTACTATTTCTCATTGATATCAAGCAAGCTCTCTTCTGATAACAAAAAATGAGTTTTATTTTCATTAGCTTTATGTTTACTTTGTAGTTGGTTTTATCATTATTTTCATCAAGTTTATTATTTGTCAGTCTTAGTCCTTCTTCTTTATCCCACGACCCTGACAGACACACTCCTACACACTCTATTCCCTCTCAGCTTGACGTTTGCCCTTTGGGCCGCACCGGATGACAGCAAAAGTAACACAACAACAACACAGTAAGTGAATTATATTTTGGGTGGAAGTTGATCCAAAAGCACAATATATTGTTGATTCATCTTCAGAGACGTCAGTGTTTGGAAAAGGTCATGGTAATTGAAAACCAAAGCGGTCAACCTTAAGTCTTTTTTCCGTATTCCGGATCTCCCAAATTCAGTTTAAACAATTTTAAATTGATGATGTCACTATTTTGACCACAGCAGCGGTTTGATCTCCGGGGGTTAGGCTGCCAACTCATACTTTAAAGAGAGTTTTGCACTCAGTGAGAAGCACTTGAATCAAAAAGATTACACCTTTTTCCTTTGGATCCGTAGTTTGATAGATTAAAGTAGATTTCAAAGCGACTTGGTGAAGGAATCATTTCCCTTTGGCCAGACTGAGCAAATTGAAAACTCGCTTTACTTGGTTTGACAGAATCTCTGATCTCAGTTCAGGTGGTGGCTACTGTTGTGACCTGAGTGTCAAGTTAGCTGCAAACAGAAAAGTTCAAACATCGTCAAAGTTGAGGTCATTCTCTGACTCTCAGTTAGCAGAGCGTTTGATCTACCCTTATCCAACAATGACAGCTGAGCCATATTTGAGGAAGTGACTGATGTAAATAGAGAAAGAAACTAGGGCACATTAAAGTCAAACACTGACTGTAACCCCAAACAATGACTTCATTAAAGGAAGGATGGGGTGGACTGCTGGTCTGTGACATTGGACTGATGTCAAAGGATGTAATTCAATTGACATGTAATTATTAAAAAAAAAAAAAAAATAGTAGCAGACAAAAACTTCATCATGACATATATTGTTATAGTCAAGCATGTGTTGATAAAACCCAAAGTCAAAAAGCAACATATGTATTTTAAAAAGAAACTAAGATGACAGAAACTTAAAAGAAACTAATAGGAAATGGTGTCCATGCATACCCACTGCAGCACTGTTTAAAGTTCTAATTAGCAGAAAACATTCAATTCCCTTTGTTAATTCTCCGTCTACATCCACATATAACTGACTGTCTTATTTAATATAACTTCAAAGCAATGCAGAGGATGAGGAAGATTTCTTTTGCATGTAGCACTGGTGCTGAAGAACAGCTCCACACTGTCCACTGGCCTCTAACATGACACACTGGGCTTGTCAAATCCTGGGAGTTGACTCTGTTTTTAATACTGGATAGTTACCACACAAAATCAGAAGGTGTGTCAGAGGACAATACTCACTTGACAATAATTTACTTTCATCAATAATCATTTAGAAAAGGACTGCATGGGGTTTCAGGACCAATATATCTTAAGGTTGACCATGAACTGTCAAACAATACCACCGAGCAACAAAATAGGCTCAGAAATCCAACATGCATTGCCAATAGCTGTTTTTTTTATTTTTTTTTATTTTTTTTTTTAACATGCTTGTGTTTTAATTTTAAAATAAAACTCTACTTTGACCCAACTACAGTAGCTACAGTCTGGGCCAAAGTCTTTTCACAAGCTTCTGGGCTGAAATCCAAGGAAAAAAGGCCTTTCCCCCCTTCATTGCTACAGCTGTTTTTATGAGTTTTTAACAAAGCTCTTGATATATGTTTTTTTTCTTCTTCACATGGTTATGATCTCTACTTTTTTCTGGATGGTTGCATGTTCATTAATGTATGGCATACTTAAGATGAGTTAATTGCATCAGTCTCTCTCCCACGATCCTGCAACCTAGTAAAGAGAGCTTCATAGAATGACAGATCTTCAACAGGACTGCAAAGTTTGCCATAATTATGGCACTGTATCAGTATAATGGATGACTGCTAGACAGACGTTATTTTGAAGATAAACTAACGTGTAATAAACAGTCTGCATCATAACACTTCAATCGAACTCCAAGTATCGCCGCCTCTTTTCCATACAGTAGGTATTTCATCACCTCATACTACTCTGCAACTCCCAGCCTCTCTTCTCATTAACCTGGGGCCTCTGTGTTCATGAAGTCAACATCTGTCCAGCTTTCCACCTTCATTGCCAAAGAACAAAGGCTTTTCCATTACTGCCCTGGGAAAGTGAACAATTATAGGCATCAGCAGTACACAAAGTTGTAAGATATCTTAAATATACTTAGAGCTGTGAGAACTTCCCCGGCTGTTAAGTGCATATGTCATTTTACACGCATATAAATATTAGATTTCGTGGTCTTCTTGGGTGTGTTTCTTGAAATCAGAATGCTGCTGGTGGACATATGCCCTCTTGTTCTTTAAATCTATTCTGTTCCCTCTATCAATTGGGTCCATCCTGTTTTCTCATCCTTCTACAGGCAGTAGGATAAGAAACCAACAAGGTAAAGATGAGCAGGGATTTCCATTTCGCTAAGAAGATGACACCAATGCCCTTGTGAAATTCCCTTGAGTGATAAGTGACATCACTGGTTATGTTATGATGACTGTTCAGTCTGACGGATGTAGGTATATAGAACCACACTCATCCAGGGTCCCTTTCTAATTATAGCACTGTATTACCACGACTGTCATCCGGAAACGATGGGTGATTCCCAAACGCTATCCCACATTAGCAGCATCAAATTAGCCTGCTAGCTCTTAGCCAAACATAAATCCCTTTTGTGAATGCCCCAAGTTGAGAGCGAGAAGGCAAACCGTCCTTCAATACGTCCATACAGCACCCTAGTGTCCATGCCTGGAGATTTATTACAGGTCCAACACGCTTTTCAGCCTCTCCAGGACCCCATTAAATCACCAGAAGGCGGTTCGACTGAGCAACTACTGATCCAACATTAAAAGACAAGAAGGAATTATATCAATTTAAATTGGCTCGAACTTGTTGACTGGGAAGCCTCAGTGACCCATTAAAGCTCAGGAGGGCAAGAGAAATGCAGTAGCCAAAAGACAGATGGGCAGGCCTGCAGAGTGTCTGCTTCTGCACTTCCTGAACTATGGGAAACCCCTTCACAATGAAACATCCTGAGGATTCCCTGCTAGCATTTACCTGCCCAGCACGTTGCTGCTTCAGGGAACTGGTTTTATTGTGAGAAACTACTATACTGGATCCTTTTTTCACATACTGGGCTGGATATTGCAATGTTGCAACCAAAATAACTCAATAAACTTTTAGTGGGAAAGTTTAATACCTATGCGGCTCTTGTGTGGTCTCCTTTTCATGATAAAGGCCTCATTTTCCACTCAAGCTCTGGAAACTCAAACTCTACAGTAACTTCAGTGGAGTTGCTTGGTCCTACATGGAGGCACAGGGCCAAGTTTCTGGAGAGAGGCTGCTCCTGGACAATCCCTCTTCTGGTAAAAGTCCTAAATAAGTTGAGAAAAGGTCCACCTCTCTCTAACAAAGCCTCAAAAGAGTGTTGCGATATTGTGGCACTAAAAATTAACTATGATATGAATATGTAGTTTATGTGAAATAGATGACGTTTCATTTTTTTTCTAACTTTCTCCTGTTACCACTTACCACTGCATTGGGGGTTTTTCGGCCTTCAGTTACAAGAACTAACTTATGCATAAGTTTGCAAAATTTTAAGGGCTCAAACTGGTTTACTTATTTTGAAAAGTACAATACATTTCCCATTGACATCTCTAAGTAAGTGAGAGAAAAATGTAAGAACATAAGCAAACCTGTTATAATGCCAATGAATGGATTTAATGTTCTACATCGCACAAAACCCATTAACAGGCATCAGAGGAGAACTTTCTTAAACAGTATAGTCTGTGGAATCTCTCTCATTTTGATTACAGCAACAATGATTTATAGAGCAGCGACATGCCGCCAAGATGTAGTGATAAGACTTGTAACACTGTTTATTTTAACATATAAACATGAAATCTGTCAGACATGTCTTTACCTGCATAGTATGCTACGAGATGAGAGGAAGAGATTGTTAAAATGCAAATGAGTTCTCTTACCTTATCATCAGATGAATAGACCACTAACCACATCTTGGCACTGGAGAACAAACTTGTTCTCTGACAGATTAAAGGTTATAACAGTTCATTTATCTGTCACAAGACACATGCAAAACAGTGTGTTGACTGCAATTTTTTTTTACATTTCTTGTGCATGAGGTGGTTAAGAATACATAAATGATCTAGTTTTGTATGGTGACACAAGTGTACTTAAAAGAAATGTTAAGAAAGTTGACCTGTATACAATTTTTCAAACACAAAGACAATTCAGAGACCTTTACATAAAACGTGCCATGTCCTGACTCATGACTTATTATGTTCAGAAAGGCACATCTGTGTCAGAGGAATGCTATGCAAGGAACAACAGACAAGACACCCATGTCTGTTTTGTCTGGGGCCACATCAGTTCAATTCAGTTTTATTACATGGTTCTGATTTACAACATTAGTCACCTCTGGCACCTCACATAGTGTACAGTTCTATATCATAGGGAGAGACCCAACAAATCCCAAAGATACCTTTTGTGCAAGTTCTTTGATAACAATGGAAAGAAAAAACTCCTCAACTGGAAGAAACCTCCAGCAGAACCAGGCTCGGGGAGGACGGACATCTGCCTCGACTGGTTGGGAGGGGAGATAGAAAAGGATAGCAGACCACTGCAGGGACCCTCATGTTCTAGGGATACTGTTTGGTTGAGTGCTCTCTTTTGTGGTTTTCATGTGGTTTTCCTTACAGGGTAAAATACATATTTGTGACAAAAGCAACAAATGTGTAAGGTGAAGTTGGAATGCAACATGTCAATTGAAAAACTGAACATCAGACACCTTTTCCAGTGGGCCTCAACAAGTGGCTGGGAAGAATCTATGGGAATGGGTCCATGGAGAAATCTTTGCGCTACTTTTCTGTGTCACATGTACTGTGATGATAATAAGGCAGGAAATGAATCCTTGTTAAAATGTGCTGCACCCATAATGGGTTTCCTGTCCATAGCCTTCATGTGTCAGTGTCAACAATGCCCTATTCATAGAGATGTTTAATAGCTTTTGATGCATCATTATATAGTGTAATGTAGGATAACAAATTAGCAAACTGTAAAGTTTTGTTAACTTTACCCATAAAACAGAGGGGTTTCTGTACAACACTATGACATTAGTACGACCACCTCTGTTCAAAATCATCAGCCAACTTTAAGAAGGCACATAGGAGAGGCACTGTGTAGTGGTGTGGCGCTATTATATAACTGAACATATGGAGACGTAACATCATCCAACAAGTCCTCCAACCTGGACAGCCACATATGTAATTTATCCCTACCCTTAGGAGATATATAGACATTAATAAACATGGTCTCCCTGTTTAAAGTTAAATCCATCCACCCAGACCTTGTCTCAATGTGACTTTGTACCTTTATTTTCTCTTTCACTCTTGTCAGAATTACTTTGGTGACTAGAAGGCGTTACCCCGTAAAAACAGACCTATAGAATTTACTCAAATAAACTGATGCAACTATTTGCACTCAGCTTGTTTGGGTACATTTTACCACATTTTTTTGAGCAATGAAAACCCAAACATTAACAGCTATGACACAGTAAAATAAATTGAAGTCCAACTAGTACATCATACAACTACTTATAAAAAAGTGAATTGCAATAGCGCAGAATTTAGTGGGGACATGTAGCCAACAATATCCTGCAATCACTGCATTGTTCCTAACAATAGTTTCAATCATAGAAAAAAAATGTTGTGGTGAGTGTTGACTCACTCACCGATACAGATCAGGAACACAGCTTGAGTTTCGTCACTGTTCCACTTTTAACAATACACAAAACATCACCCCGTACTCACCTATGTGCACTGACGATGGGATTGTCCTCAACCCAGCAACACACTGCACACATGGAGTCACAGCTTCACTGATCTAACATAAAGGTAAATAAAAGACAATATGAGCAACTGGACTGTAAACATAATGGAACAACATAGAACAATACAGTATAACATGCGACATGCCCTTATCATGACTAATTATTGTCACAGGAAACAATATTGATGTGATTCATGTTATGATTCACGATGACCTATGGGGTGATTATTGTAGAATAGTCTCATATCACAAGGCAGACACTGAACAAAGGACAATAAAGGCTGTTATTGCAGGTGTGACAGACTGTAGAGTGACTGGGTGGAGGCTTGAATACATTTTTTGGTAATTGTAGTTGAGGTGTTGTAAAAAGAAATGTCAATAACAATGCCAAGCATTTATTATAATAAAAATATCTATCTATCTATCTATCTATCTATCTATCTATCTATCTATCTATCTATCTATCTATCTATCTATCTATCTATCTATCTATCTATCTATCTATCTATCTATCTATCTATCTATCTATCTATCTCCACTTGCCATAAGTGCTGACTCTGACACTGTCTACAACAGTGTCAGAATGAGCAGTACATTAGCAGCAGCAGTTTCAGTGTCTGTGTCTTCACACAAGGCATAGGTTGCCCACGTTTTGGCAGCACTCGGAGCCTAATACATTATCACAGCAGTTACATGGAAATAGAAGAAAATAGTACCTCCATAATGAGTCAGCTCTGATGATTCTGATTGGGGAAAGCCCACCTAATGGCACAATTTCCCATTTCATGAAACAGGATGTCAGACGTCATAATTTGCAGAAAATCACTGAGTGGTTTCCATTGCCAGCATATAATAGTCAACTGCAGTAATATGATGTATATTATCACTTTATTAACAATACACTGACCGAGTGACACCAACTAAGATAGTACCGTACCAACAATGTGTTAGAGAATAAACATCTGCCACTGTTTTGGATTTAGATTGTATTTAATAATAAGTATGTACAGTACACTGAACTCTAATACAATCCTGTATGAGCTCAGTTATCCCACACTGTAGCAGGAAATATATGAGTCAAAGCGAACCAGTCAAATACTACAGCAGACACGTACCTCATACATTCCGCCCTTCAGCATGCATTTGTTTTGATTGCCCTCAAGAAAAATACTAAAATAAAATGCAGGATCACATTCTATTTTAAAACCAGTTCCTTTTCCGTTTCCGAAGCTAACTTTTGCCACAACCTTGATTTGTAAAACAGCCCTGTAAACTTCAACCTTTGTAAACCACAAGCAGTTGTGCATGAGCGCGTGCTTTCACACAACAAATGGTACGTTTTGTTATGCATGTTGTTATGCACCTCTTTAGTTTTTGGCGATACTGGCATGAGCATTGGTTATTCCTGCAATACCTGATGATGCTCTGTGATCCTTTAAAGGTTCTGTGTACCTCGGTGTAAGTTTGCAGCAACCAAATGGGTTGTGACTGCTGCCCACAACTTCCCTGCTCTGCTGCTGCCTGTGGGGGATGTTGATAAGCTACACAAAAAGACTAGAATTTCCATTCTTGTTATCGTCAAAGTTCTCCTATTCCAGTCATAGCCTGGTGATTGTCAGGCTTCATAAAATCAATGCCTCTTTCATTCATATATCTGGATATGGCCGTGGATATGGAATAGCGAGGGATATTGGAAGTACTCCGAGGGGAGAACGATTCCCGACATGCCAAAGTTGTTTGCTCCAAGACGCTCAGAGGGGTAAAATCTTGGCTTTGTACTGGACCTGTGCTGAGGTTGCGGTAATTACTATACATATATTCATAAAGAGCTTTGTATTTTGGAGGCAGGCTACTATATATGCTTTGAGTCACAGACTTATTGGATGGTGCTCAGCACTGCAGCCTGGGGGCTCAGGTTGCCGAGGAAATTAGCATTCTGTCTCTTAAGGCCTGTTAGTGTGAAGAATGCACCTAAAAGCACCCTAAATCTCTTGAACTGAATAGGGAGTGCACCACACGATTCTCTGAAGAATTGAAGACGGAAGGTTCCAGATGACTTCAGTGTTGGCGTAAACCACCACGATTGGTTTAGCATTTTGTATTTCATTAAAAAGTGAATTAGTCAAACAAGATGCAGCATGTGAACATTTCAACGTGACAACCCACCTCCTGTTCTAAAAACCCTCAGACTGAGGCTTTCCCAATGTTATTAATCAGTGGTATCTGCTGCAATATGCTGTTCAAATTGCAGCATGTCCCTTTATTAACACAGGAAGAGGTCTGCCCACAGTGTTTACACTCCAGAATAGCCTGGCCGATGATTCAGTTTGATTTATATGAATTCCTTACTTAAAGGACGACTGTCTGGAGTTAAGCCATCCTCTGGATCCAGAATGAATTGGTGAATCACTCAGCATGAGAAGAAGCAACACACATCTTCAGGGTAATAAGAGGAAAACCTTCACCAGAGACTGAGATTTCAGCATTTTTGTGTTTGGTATTATGTGTGTGTACCAGTAATATGGTAAAATCTTTAATCATACAGAAAATGAAATATAGATACTTAAATATGGTATTTAAAAGTTGATGCTCCAGCTACTGCTCAGTGATAGATTACCCTTTTAGCATATGCGGCAGTAAACACTGATAATAAATGTACATTGATAATAATAATTTTAAATAAACGGAAAAAAAACACTTAAAAATCCAGGAATGAGGGGCTCTAAATATGGCCTCTTCTTGGAATTTTGTACAGATGTGATAAAAAGCAAATGTATATAGGAAGAGGTCCTCCCAAATCAAGACCCGTCTCACCAACAACACCCTCTATGAACAATTTCAATCTGGTTTCCGCACTCACCATAGCACCGAAACTGCCCTTCTCAAAGTCACCAATGATCTCCTCTTCTCCTCTGACTCCGGCCTACTGTCCATCCTCATCCTCCTAGACTTCACTGCCACCTTTGACACAATTAACCATTCCATCCTGTTTTCCCGCCTAAAATCTCTTCTCCACATCACGGACGACACCCTCACTTGGCTTACATCATACCTCACAGACCGGAAACAGTTCATTTTTATCAACAACTGCTCCTCCTCTACTGCCCCCCTGTCCCAAGGTGTCCCTCAGGGCTCAGAGCTTGGCCCTCTCCTCTTTATCCTCTACCTCCTCCCCCTCGGTCAGATTATCTATCGTCATGGCCTCCGTTTTCACTGTTACGCCGATGACATCCAAATCTACATATCCACCAAATCAAATCCATCGACCCTCAGGCCCATTCTACCCTCTCAAATTGCCTTTCTAATATTAGCCTCTGGATGCAAACAAATTTTCTCAAACTTAACTGTACCAAATCCGACATTCTCATAATAGGTCCCAATTCCCTCACCTCAACAGCCAAAGACTTCCACCTCTCCTTCGACAACTCCACCCTCTCACCCACTGCCGCAACCTTGGAGTCATCTTTGACAATAAACTCACCTTCTCCCAACATATTAAAGTAGTCACAAAAACAGCTTTCCATCACCTCAAGAACATCGCCCGCCTTCGCCCCTCTCTCTCTCTTTCCCTGCAGCTGAAACCCTCATTCATGCATTCATTACATCACGTATCGACTACTGCAATAGCATCCTGTATGGCACAACCTCCAATCTCCTCAATAAACTACAATACATCCAAAACTCTGCCGCCCGCCTCCTCACCCATACCCGTTCTCGAGACCACATCCCCCCTGTCCTCCAGAATCTTCACTGGCTTCCTGTCCCATACCGTATTAAATTCAAAATCCTCCTACTCACCCATAAAGCACTCCATAACCAGGCCCCCTCTTACCTTAAAAACGTGCTCCACCCCTACACCCGTTCCTGCACCCTCCGTTCCACCAATGCAAACCTCCTGACCGTCCGCAGGACCAGACACCGAACCTGGGGGGTTTGGTGTCTGGTCCTGGTTCAGAGCCTTCTCTGTTGCCAAAGGGAGGGGGCGATTCAAGACCAAATTAAAAACACACCTGTTCCACACTGCCTTCAATTTGTCACCTCGCCAAATCTACACACACTATACATAATCACATTATTTACATAACTTTAACCATGTATGTATCTTTGCTTTTTCAGATGTATTTGCTCTGTTTTCTTTTGTTTGATTTATTTTGGA
>OMNN01002542.1:0-11541 GCA_900302755.1 Chromis chromis | reverse complement strand
CGAAATGTTGCCCCACATTAAGAGTACTAGTACTAAAAACTGAACTACACCTAAACAACATTTTTAACCAATATAGACAAACTGAAAGCAAACCCATCCTAGAAAGTAACTGAAAGCAAACCCATCCTAGAAAGTAACTGAAAGCAAACCCATCCTAGAATGTAACTGAAGCTAAACTGATCTAAAAAACAAAACTGGATACCAAATAAAGAGACAGACTATTAAAAAATGCAAAACTACAATAACTTCAGAATCTTTCCCCATGTGATATTGCAAATTTGGACTGATACTCCTCATTAACACAACGATTCCAGCCACTGCCTTTTGAACTGCCCCAACAAATGAGTCACCAGTAGAACAATATACTGTACACTGATCCTTCACTGGTTTCCCACACAAACATTGAAAGAGTGTTTGAAGGCAGGGGAATAGAACTCCAGTGTGTTTACAGTAACAAAAAGAATCTTAGCATTTGTGCAGGTAGCTTTGTCACTGTCTCCTAAAAATGTTATGGTTCAAGGCAGTGTGTACAATTGCAATGTTTGATTTTGAGTTAGCTTTAAATTATTCAGTATTGTGAATAGTGATTCCTCCCACCACTGAAGTCATCCTCATCCACTTTCATGCAGACTGCAGCGTTGACAGTGTTTTCATCACAAATTGCCTGTTAATATATTATTAACTGAGCTTCATGTACAAATTAACCAGTGTATATGGTTTGGTGATAACTCCTGCCCACCCTGTTTCTCTTTCTCTAGCTCTCTCCTATTAGCAGCAGCAGCTTTTGACAGGCCCTAGCAGGTTGCTTGGCCATATTAAAAGACCTACTGATATTTGCTCCTGAAGATGTGTTTGTGAGCAGCTATATAACCTTCAGCAGACCTAAAGCACAATGATCTAGTCTTTTCCATTCATTCTGACTGGCCTGGCTGCATTGTATTGTGGATGCTTCCAGCTGCATTGTGAAGCAGGACCTTCAACCTGAAAACCACACAGATGCATTACAGAACAATGCACATGTGCCTGTTTCCATTACAGCAACCATACATCTCCTTCTTCCATGTCTGACATCAGTGTTCTTTGTGAGCTAAATAAAGACAGTCAATCAATAACATTGTGTGTTGCACACATGAATTTGAGATTGTCATTCTTATTTCACCTGCATAGATACAAATGATTTTTACTTGGATCAATAGCACATAAAAAGTGACAGGCTGGAAATAGTCTTATTTTCTTGGCTGTCAGTGTCCGTAGCAAAAAGCAGCCACATTAGCAAGTAACTGTTATTGACTATTTGCTAAGCTACCTGGTCACTACACATATGTTCACAATAGCAACCACTGCAGGTTTAGCAGAGTTTCTTTAATCCACTGGGGCAAGCTTCCCTGTTTGTAGCTGTCACTATTTGTGTTGCAGTCCAGCTGTTTCCATGCACATTTTAAAATTGTGGATAAAAACATCCATGTGAAAATGGAAACAAAACTAAAACTAAAAAAATAATCTGTTTTGTTTTGGAGAGGTGGAAAATGTGGTGTATCAATTAAAAGTAAAGGCAACAAAGTGCAAAGGAAAAAGTCTTTGCAAATTAATGGATACACATAAATGACTTTCACTCAAGCTTCCACAGTCACCAGAACTCTTTCGAGCTTCTATCAGCCATTCACAACTCACCATTTCCGTTTCCCAGTGTGCTCTTTGTTCCCAAGCTTTGCATGATATTAATACCTTCAAGGTTTGTTTTCCTTTGTGTGAGATTTGGCTGACACTAAATTTATACTTTTTAAAACAGATTTTCTTTCTCATTCTAAATTTACAAACTAGTAAAACTGTGTATTCTTACCAGCTGTAATCCATGACATGGCAATAGAGAGGAAACAGTGTTCTTATTTGTAGACTTTGCTACAATCCTCATATAATTAGTAAATAATTAAGGTTTCTGTTGTTAGTTCATTCTAACATAAGCGTGTTTGGCTGTAGCTTTCATTTGCAGTATATTCCATGTTGATGTATGGTAAGAGAAAGGTGTACAGGATGAGGACTAACTCCCAAAGTCCAATAAATACCAGGATCAGGCCACTAATCGTAGCACTGAGCATCAGCTTCCACATGGTGAGGCAATCATAGATGAAGGATCCATTGGTTTGTTGACTATACTGTTTAGAAACCTCGAGTTTAGCACTTTGACAATCTTCATTTTTCAGAAATCAGATGTGATGAACAACGCATGGCACTATAGTGACTTCTCAATCATAGGGTGGCTGTGCCTTACCCTGCTTTGTCACGTGTTCCATGCTAAATGGAAGCATGATTTACAAAATGAACATCATGCTGTACTGAATGAGACTTAAAAGTAGCTGTTCAGACCATAAACTAATTAGGAAAATGTTGACTGAAGTGAAAATAAGAGTCATTTTCTCTTTGATCTCTAAACAATCAAATATCTTTTTGC
Source organism: Chromis chromis (assembly GCA_900302755.1). NCBI lineage: Eukaryota > Metazoa > Chordata > Actinopteri > Pomacentridae > Chromis > Chromis chromis. The sequence goes on along the minus strand of OMNN01002542.1, from coordinate 9,092 downwards.
AATCAGAAGGTTCACTCCTTACTGGCAATTAGAAATAATGTAGATGTGAGACCCTTCACCCCAGCTTCACTCCTTCTTTTATGGTGGAAATAATGACCCAAACCCTGAAACTACATATAATATTGTTCAGGAAATGCTCCTTGGCCTTGGAAGTCAATGGGGTATTGGTGAATCTAGTTAGCAGCACATGCTAATGATGTGGGAGCAGACGTTCATTCTTCTTCACCTTTGCCTCTGCGCTTTTGGTTTTGCAAAAAAAACAAACCAAAAAAATCTTTGTGATATCGTACTGTAACATTTTTTGCGCTAAGTTTGAAATTTTTATGAAGAATGACCATGGAAATATCATGAACAGTGATGATCCAAATACAGGAATAAACTCACTTTATATATTTTAATTTTTGCGTTATCATTTTTGTTTAATTGTCCAATAAAATTCTTGAAATCAATGAAAAAAATTTAATTATTGAGTGTAATTATTTGCTTTGCAGCATCTGACAACCAAATTGCAGCCACTATCACTTAGAAATGAGCAACTCTCTTCTAGCAAATCATTTAAACTCTTCCTATAAAGTCGCTAGATCTGCTGCTATGCCCTTTTTTTTTGGAATAAAATATGCCACTCCAGTGAGAAAAATCCCCAGCAGCACTTAAACTTTCAAAAAGAAAGGGTTAAAGTATGATTAGACAGTTGAATTTGAGGGAAGAGGTTTAGCGAATAGTTAATTAGTCACCGGAGTGAGTCACAGTTCTTACAATTATGTTTCATGTGGTTCTTTTTGTCGCCTTTTAATTCCACGGACCCCTGCTCCCACACACCTACACAGAGTTAAAGCAAAAGCACACCAGGATGCAAAAGGGATAAGTTACCCATTTGGGGGTATAAAGGAACCAACCAGGACATGAATTTGCATTGTTTGTGAAGTCATTAAATTGCTTTAATTCCTAATGATTCCGAAAGTACTCTCATCGCTCCAACGGCAGGTGTCTATATCCCAGCAGTGCCATATGTTGTTCCTGGCACATGGCTCGCCTCGTCCTGACTCTCTCAACATGCACTCATAAACAAACCAAAAAATGGTCAAGGTCTCAGAAGAGAAGGAATATGGGAAAAAAGGTGCAGGGGATATTCACACATTCGTGCATCAGGTCCACCACACACACAAGTGCCCTGCAGGATCGCTTTTAGTGTAAATGCGCCGAGGACAGAATACAGACTGCGAGAAGAAGCTTTTTTTTTTTTTAGGGCGCAGGTGGGCCTTGGAGTGTCCGAACATCATTAAAAGATGGATTGGGTCATAGGTGATTGAATCATTCCCCCAGGTGGCAGGCAGGGACAGTGATAGAGAGAAGGCAGGGAGACTGATGAAGGCTTGTGTGGTGCAGTAACAGGCTGCTGTGGGGGGGCCAGGTCCTGCTGACCGGGTTGAGGAAGGGCACAGCGGCGTCTCGGACTGGAAGCGAGTGGTTGGAGGCAGCGGTCAGAGGACTTGGAGATGGGCTCAGCAGGTAAAACATGGTGACTGAGCAAGCAGGTCCTCCTATGCGCAGATCACAGATGCTGGCTTGTTTTAAGGGCATCTAATACAGGATTCAATTTTCCCTTAGTGAAAATACAAATACCTGTGTATAAAAACTAACACCCATGAAAGCATTACAGTTAGACTATGCCGTATTTGACAAATCCTGAATGGTAAGGTTGTCAGAGCCTCAATGACCAATACAACTATTCCAAAAATCAACATTTGTTTTTCTCAAGCTATCCCTGATGGAGAGCCTAAATGCAGTTAGTAAAATGGTTCTTCCAAGTGGCTAATTTCTTTTTATCACTTTCAGTCATAACAGCGGCGAAGCGAGGCCGTAAAAGCTAAAAATTGAGCCGCGGCGGTGGCGGTGACGACTACCGGGGTGGTTGCGCATGAGTATTTGGATCTCAAAATTATTATCCGGATACCACCACAATGACCGAATATTCCGATATTCGGATATTCGGGTTGGGTACCACCCATAATGTGATTTCCACAAAAACAATTCCTTGATCCAGATGGTAATCCAGAACATCGCCAACATTTAATCATATGTTCCTTGTCCCATTATCAATATTTCCTGAAAATGTCATCAAAATCTGTTCATAACTTTTCAAGTTATCTTGCTAACAGACAGACAGACAGACAGACAGACAAACAGATAACCTCAGCTTGGCGGAGGTAATAAGAGTAAAATCACAGTCAGATATGAGAAAAAAAATTGACTCTGTATGTCCTGAAGTCATTTTTCACATTTTTATTTTATTATAACCGGCATCGTTTTTTGTTGTGATCAGCTTGAGTAAAACATTTCACTTCACCTGGGTTTACTGTCGCCAAATCAACAGTAGGAGTGTAAAAGTGTCTAAAATGCCTCCTAGGTGAGCCTTGTAAAAATGTAATTTTAAGTACTTTTTTAGAAATAGCTTATTTCAAGTAGGGAACTTTTTATTTACCCATCAAGGAACACTATCTGAAAAACTCACTCAGTCAAAAACCGCAATACTGAAATAAAGTACACGCAGCTCTGAAATGTACTTAAATACAGCAGCCTACAGGAGGAAATGTGCTTTATGAACACTGTAATACTGTTGTCAATGGAGGAAAAATAACAGTGCAAAATAAAGTGTATAAAATACAGATATTAAAACACAGACCTTTTTTAATGACAGGCCCAATCTAAGCCCATCGCCGCACAGACTGTCCGCATCGTACTGAAGGCTATAATAAAGCAGAATTTTATAAAACTTCAAATGTAAAAGTTGCATTAAAACAAATGAGGTCATAGGACGACACGTATTGCAGAAAATGCATCAGTAGAAGCAGTTTAATTTAATTACATTTTCTACTTATCATCCGCTGCTCGCTATTATTTGCAGCAATTACAGTGAAATGAAGCTGATCCTGACTTGTAGACATAGCTTGGAGTGATGATTCAAGCAGAAAGCTGCAAAGAACCCGTCCTCTCTTTTGTGCCAAGTGGTGCTGTTTAGGAATTTATGTGCAATGTACACATCACAGTCTCCAAAACATCTTGCTGCTGCTGCCGCTTGAAGCCAAAACAAACAAAATGAGCTGCTTGAAGGTTCTAGTTGTGAAACTTTGGATGAAACACTCCATGGTTCACATCCCATGACTAATGTGTTCAGAGTGTGTTAACTCTGCACCCCGTGAGTGGCAGCCAGACAAAGTAAGAAAAAAAAAACAGACAAATCAAATGGAGCACACATCAAAGGAGAGAAAAATGAGATGACAAAAGAGGGAAAACATCCATAAAGTTGTTCTCAAACTCTTTATTGAGGTTATATTAGTGCAATCTATCAGTGATGTACTGGAAAATCCATAACCCTACAGTGGAATTTCACCCCTGTGTGCTGTTCCCCTTTATGAAGTGCAATCTCATAGCAGGACTGCATGCCTCCACGGAGCTCATTTTTCAAGCAGTGTGACGTGGAATGGTCATGTCAGAAACATAGAGGCGTTGACTGGAGGGGGGCCCCATTCTTGTGCCATTTATCCATCAGATTGTCTTCTGACACAGTCAAATCGCCCCCATCGCCGTTAAATAAGAATCTGTACCATCGCAAATTCAATTTGTGATTGATTTGGTGCATCTGCTCGGAGGCTAAGTCTGTTTATCGCACGTATTTACAATGAGAAAAACACAGTGTAGATTAGGATCATGGTTGGGTTTGTTCTTGAACACTGTGAGTTTTGCTAACAGCACATGTGAGGGTGTATTTTAAATCCTGTTTTTAAATAAAGTAAAAAAAAAAAAAATGGAAATACACTTATCTTCTGACCAAGAGTCACATACTTAGATTGAAATATACTAGCAGTTTAAATATTATGACACGGTTGCTACATCCATCTTTAATAAAGAAATATAACAATTTATCCAAAAACAATTTCCCCTAAAGCAGAATAATAATGGTGCAGTCAGACCATTCTCATCTAACTCCTGAAAACAAAGCATATTACCTGAACTATTCCTTGAACTTGCTTGGAGAACTAGATGGTTTCAGTTTGCCAATAAGTACATTACATTTATTGCAGTATAATAAAAACAGCTACTACTTAACAAAAAGTCCTGATTGTGTGACAGTTCCATATTTTCAGGTTGTTCTCCTGCTTAAACGCATCCATGTTGTCACCCGCAATGTTGAACGGTGGAAGTTCTTACTAATCTGGCTTTAGAGAAATTTACCTGCCTCTCCCGCTTCATCCCTTCTTCCACGTCATGTACGTCTCTCCAGCTTCAAAGTTCCACTGTGTGCCTTCTAAAGCGCGGCTCGTCTTAACAGGGATGTGCCGGCTTTGAAGCCCCTGTACAAGACAAAAAGAGCTTTCTGAAGAAATAATGGCTGTTTATATGGAGTGTGATGTGAGGAGCTGTCAGGCTCTGCCTTTAAGTTGATTTGCAGGAGTGTCAGAGAAGAGTGGGGGACTCGAGGAGGTGAATCATGGATTGTCAGAAATCAATTCAGTGGGCTGCTCTCTGGGGAGTGCTCCAGTCATCGTCAACAATAGGCAAGATGAATAAACCAAATCTCCTGGAGAGCATGTAATAATCCCCAACATAATGGCATTGCCATATAGGATAATTCAATCTCAGCCTGAAAAAGGCAACTGTTGATCAGTGCTAAATTGAATATTTCAGACGTGTGCTTTTGTGAAATTCCCTGAGCTCTCCCCCACCTGATACCCGATCTCTTCACTCAGCCACCATTGTGCCCCCGTCCAGCCCACTCCACTCGTCAAACAGCTTTTTCATTGCAGCTCAGAGGAGCTGTTAGAAATCCACGACGTTGAACAGCTGATGGATCACACAGTCTGTTTCATCTTCCCCTGCTTTACATTTTCTCCAGGCTCATTACTGCACCAGCATAGGCTCCCAGCTCCTGGTTGACAGTAGAACTTGTTTGCTTCATATGCATCGTGTGGCACCTCTGTGTCAACAAGCTCAGCAGCTAAACACTTGAAACTATGCAAGTGTAATGAGCAACAAAGCTACAATGTACCTGAGGGTACAGCATTTTTCTCCGTTCACCTCGTTTCAACTGGCGCTCTAATACGGTTGTCGGAGAGTTGCTTATCCTCTCCTCTTGCTGCTGTAATGTGACATTGTATGTCTTTGCATATTTTGTCCGAGTGATTATTTTTAAATCTATTGGCATGGAGCCTGCCTTGATTTCAAAGGCACTCCACACAGCCAGGGTACTGGGCAAAAATAAAACAAAAAGCTCCCTTGTTAATTTAATTACCACTTTTTGTTCAGCTGCTACTGTCACAGAGGAAGTGTCAAACTAATCCACAGTGGATTTACAACAAATGTGGAACTGTGTTTAATTATAATTACATTAACAATGTAATTGCATAATTATATAATAATGATGATACTGTGCTGTGTTACTTTTTGAACCCTAGGCTGTTTTTCTCTTTTTATTTACAAGCTCTGGATGTTACTACATGTCTCAGCCAGGCATGGCGCATATGGTTATTTTCAGAATACATTATGCTACTTAGAAATGCTACAATACATGTTCAGGGAGGAAAATTGCTCAATTTCAAATTGTTGCAGTTTTTCCTTGTATATCCAAAGGTTGCAATTCGAGTAAAAGCAATTTTGACAGCCCATTATGTGGGGGTTGTTGGTTGCACCATAGCTCCATCATGACTCCACTGTGGTTCTACTGTCCAGTGGGATAGTTTAAGAAGTGGAACATCTGTTCTGCAGCAACCACATTTCCAATATACGGTAGTTGAAGTTGAGTTTGCATGCTGAATTCATTTGCAGTTCATTTAGTTTTGCTAACAGAGGTGTTGTGGTGGCTTGACTCAATTCATTTAATGTACTACCACAATAGGTGTGTTGATGCTAAGACCTGAAACAAAGCTAATTTTCTCTCTTCAGCATTTAGAGCTAAACTTCAGGGCACTGAATTCCCTCTGCTGTATGTTGTATGCTATTTATTGTTGCTGTAAACCAGCAAAAATAAACTCAACAGCTGTGCACAGCTCATCAGCGCCTCCATGACTGTTCTCTGCCCTTCACTGTCCATGCTGATCACCTATGTGTGTTATGTAACTGTTGGTGAAATTATGATTCCCAGTATATTGTACATCATTTGAAAGCACAAAGCCTTATGATTCAAACAGTACATACTGTCACACCCTGGCTCAAAGTGTGTGACAAAGTGGAAGACCACACATAGTCTTCAAATCAAGACATGTTTAATTTAGGAAAAATAAGTGTATAATACAATATACTTGTGTTATCAGTCAATCAGTGTGTCTGCAATGTCTGTGTGAGTGAAAGGCGTGTGCAAATGTAGAAAACCCAAAAGAACAACAAAATGCAATGTCTGTCAGCAGGCCATGGGAAGAGAGTGAGAAGCTGCTGCAGGTCTGATTTATAGCCTCCCAGTCTACTACTAGGGCGGCTGTGGCTTAGGTGGTAGAGCGGGTTGTCCACTGATGGCAAGGTTGGCGGTTCGATCCCCGGTTCCCCCCCACATGCCGAAGTGTCCTTGGGCAAGACACTGAACCCGAAGTTGCTCCCAATGGCAGATTAGCGCCTTGCATGGAAGCTCTGTCACCACTGGTGTGTGAATGGGTGAATGAGAAACATATTGTAAAGCGCCTTGGGTACCGCTAAGGTAGAAAAAGGAGCTATATAAGTACAGACCATTTACCATTTACCATTTACTCAGGTGTGCAGCATCACTGCTAATGCCTCAGCTCCACCAATCAGCCTCCTGAAACAAAGGGAACACACACAGCCAACAGCATACAGGACAGGGCCAACCCTGGGGCCGTCACACCAGTATATTACATTACGGGTTTTATTACATTTTTTTTAATAACAATTCAGGTCGTTGTTACATTTTGGGCTCTAACAAGCCTTTAGTAATTTAGAAAACATGTTTGGTTGCTATTTTTTCTCTTCCATGACTGTTGGATGATGTCTTTCACTAAATCTTTTTTTTCTTCCCCCCACTCTCATCTTCTGTCTTCTTGCCTAGGGCACGTTCAAGTACAAGGCCGAGAGCGACTTGTTGTTCGCCGAGCATCATAAGACCTTGCTGTATGACGGCAAGCTGTCTTCTAGCATCGCCTTCACTTACAACCCTCGAGCCACAGACGCCCAGCTCTGCCTTGAGTCCTCCCCCAAGGACAACGCCTCCATTTTCGTCCACTCTCCCCACGCGCTCATGCTGCAGGTAATTGTTCCCTTAGCGTACGAGAGCCGCTCCCCTCGGAGTCGGGGTTGGTATCGCTCAGACTCCCATTATTTTTACTTTAACCTAAAGTCTCCATGTTGCACCGACATGAAAGCGATGCCACTGCAGATTCATTCGCCACCTGTACACCTGCTCTTTCCCTCCCACTGTTCCTTATGCACCGCTCTTTACTCTTTCTTTCTTCGATAATGAAAGTGGCCCAGTTGGCATCTTTTCATTTTAATAGCCTCATTAGGGCAGAGTTGCAAATGTGTTGAGCCAGCCAGAGACTCACTGCAGCTGCTGAAAAATGCCACGCCGGTGCTCTAATTATAAAATCGGCTTTCTCCACGAGATTTAGTTTGTAACTACGTCCAAGTAGTTGTGCGTTTTTCTCTTTAGGAGGAGAAGGTGGTGAACTTTGCAGAGATTTTTCCCATATGCTTCTTACCGATACACACATATGCACGTCACAACAACACGGGAACATGCTCCACACACACACACACACACATAGTAGTTTCTTCGTTGAGTTTTCTTCTCTTCAAGCGCTAATTGAGTTTTCTCTCATGCCTCTCATCAAAGAACATGCTTTGTTTCCTTTGTGGGGGAGGCTTCTGCTGCCACACAAACATATGCTCCCTCCGCAACACAAACACTGCCTGTGAAATATGAATGAATACGTGACCTGCTGTATATTTTCAGCTTTTCTGTGCCATGCTGAATAAAGCCAGTCCTATAGAGATAGAGACGGTTTTTAAAGCCGCTTCTTGTGTCACAACAACTTTTTCAGGCGTTTGAATCTAAAGAAAAAGAAGCCAAAGTGTAGAACCGCTTTTCTGTTCCTGAATCACTGAGCATTGAGCAACTCAGAGTTATTATGAAAGCTACAAACAATATGGCAGTTTAGGTTTAGACCTCACAACAGTCAAGGATTCAAAGGGATGATTTACACCAGTGGTTCTCAACTGGTCCAGCCTCAGGACCCACTATGTCTCTATTAAAAACGGTCGCGACCCAAATTTTTGAAGTTTGCTGTTCCTGTTAACAAATTAAGGTTTATTTGGGTGTAGTCTCAACACATTTTGATACAGCTTGGGGAAATTTTGGCTTATTTTTTTGCTCATTTTGGTATATTTGGACACTTTAGCCAAGTTCTGGTCATATTCTGTCCCATTCTGACAGATTCTGAGCACATGTTGGTTTATTTTTGGCACGTTTTAGCATAAATGTCTCCACTAAGCTGGCAGAGCCACATCTAGAGGTTAATAGTGGACAACTACTGGTGTCACCACCACTAAATATCCTGCTATTGAAAGCAAACTGTGTCACAAGAAACACGTCCTTTAGAATAAAAGACTTTATACCACTACTTTTGTGAGAGGGGGCATGCTTCTGCGACCCTCTAAAAATGGCTTCGCGACCCACTTTTGGGTCCCGACCCACCAGTTGAGAACCACTGGTCTAGATTATAGTGTTTTTGTTGTGTGTGCTTTATACTGGATTTCTGCACACACATTAGTGGAAGGAAACAACGCTCTGGGACACGTTGGATGATGATATGAAAGTGTAACTCCTCGGGTTTTATAGGTATTATATATATATATATATAAACAATTATCGCTCTATCTTATTTGGTTGCAATTCTACCGCATTGAACTATAGATACGCAAATGGCAGCACTGGCGCTTCCGTAGGTCTTAAAGGGTTAAGAGAGATGACAACACCACTTATCATACAGTCCTGACACCCGTCCCCAGGCAGTTCCATCACCATTTAAACTATGAATTTGTGAATCAAGGGTGAGAATAAATACTTGGAGCTCCCAACCAGTCAGTTAGAA
>OMNN01002536.1:0-10032 GCA_900302755.1 Chromis chromis | reverse complement strand
GGAAAAGCGTGGCAGGAGTCTTCAGGTTGGAGGGCAGAGACAGGTAATGGAAGGACACGGTCTTGGGAGCCAGGTGGCAGGAGCGGCTGTCCATGGGGCAGGGGTTTCTCTCACACTGACTGCAGGACAGAAATGCAGCAAATATTAAACAGGGGAGGCATGACAGGAAGATGTGGCAAATGTTTTACATTCTCTCTGTGTTATAGTCATCACCATTTCAGACATTTTGACATACGGGGAATGGTTACATAATTAATCTATCCCCGTGGGAAAGTGTTCATAACTGTTTCTTTGTGCCTTAAGAGATGTGACCCACAAGTGCACTGAGGTCTGAGATTATGGCAAGCTATGAACTTTTTTATGTGTTGTGGGAAGTACATGATAGAATAAGAAAGAGAGTGGATGACATTTTTGGTACAGGACCTACACTTATAAACAAAAGTCAAGCTGTGGAATGCATATGCCAATCATATTTTAAAGAAAGAAATACAACTATTTTACAAATACATAATACAATTTTTGTTTTATTTTTCTGAGACATTCCTGAAGCTTTCTCGTCATGATCCATTTATGTTTTCCAGCTGTAAATACTTCGTTTAAGCACTGCATTGTGTAACATATCAGAAATTAAGGGAATGTATTTTGCACACTAGCATCTATATTTATTTCAATCACTCTGTTTCACAAAATCAGAATCTTCTTAGCATGACTATGTACTATGAAACTGGGACAAAGGTACTGTCTTACTCAATTCTCTAGTTTTTCCCTTGTTACATGTATTTTCCCAAACATTCATGTATCCCCTTTGCTGGCACTGGAGCCATGTTTCACCACATTGATGGTTCAGTAGAAGCAGACAGAGCTTTGTTTCATGCTCTTAAATGAGGCAGCTTGCTGTTGACTGGCAAATAGGAAGATGGTAACTTCTCCGAACACACAGATATTCTACATGGTTTGAAAGGACAAATGTAATCTGATGATGCTGTTCTGCATGGATGGATTTTCTTTATCACAAATGATTTGATCAGTAGTACAGCTATAATCACAACTGTTAACTTTTTATTGTCCTCATTTCTGTGGGTTCGGATAACATTATACTCACATAAGTAACATCTGGGAACACAAGGGCATCAGTATAACAGTCAGCACTTCAGCCAGATTATCTGAACAACTTTATTTGAAGGTAAAGCTGGGGAGTATACCAAAATGGCTGTAATAATCTCTCATTACACAGGAACACTGTGAATGCACAACTACAGCAAGTACACAAGTTCCTAAAACTGTAAACAGTTTAAAAAATGGTTCCATCTGCAGCCTTTAATTTCTCTTTCAAAAAAGGTTGGTTAACTTGGCTGTTAGGGATGTTTCTGTGTTGCCAGACCTCAGCAGTTACTGTAGTGGGCTTAATGTTATTTCTACCAGTACAATGATGGGCAAAAGTACCAAAAATAAGTCCCAGCTTGTATAAAACCTGTCTCGCCGTGCTCAAGTGTATGCCTTCAATGACAGACATTTTCACCACAGCTAGGTGTATTTTTTAAGCTCTTATTGTGCATGTGGGGCCACTGGCATGGATTGCTGGCAAACCTGAACACAGAAATCATTGGTGTTATTTCTGCTTGTCCTGTTATTACAAGTCTAAATGTCCACCAGGAGCCCATCTGTGCATCACAGCTGGGTCTAATTTAATATGTAAAACATCTCGCTGAGATTTGAAATTTCGTGCAAGTATACACAGACAAACAAATGGCTCACATTGGGGTGTAAGCACTTACAAGGGAGATGTCTTGACGTAGCTTATGTTGCCATGAGAACGTGGACACTCTGGGTTGACACACTGAAAGCCTCCCCCTGTGTTGATACAAGTTGTCCCTCGGCTACAGTTGTGCTGCTGGCTTAAACATTCATCCACATCTGGAAGACAAAACAGCAGAGGCATGTAAGTATGAGAAGCAGGGAGAGAAACCTGCCAGACTGACTCCATGCTTCCTGGTTACCACAGTCTGAGAAGGGGGTGCTCTGCTCTTTATTTGGTTTTTTAGTTTAGTCTCCCACAAACGCCTCATGTCCTAAAGATCCCTTTTGCTGGGAAAGGGTGAGATCATTCATTCCACTGGCAAGCGCTAGAAACTTTAGGGATGAAAATGAAAGCAGTAGCAAGGTTTGGGACCGACAGACACCTCTGCAGAAACTAAGATCTCTGCTGCAAGAGACTTCTCGTCTTTCTAAATCACAGGTATTCCTCTCTGGAGCTACATACCCAGCCAGATCTGCAGCCAGGGCCCTGTGAATGAGCCTTTGTCCTCTGTTCCCCCTTGTCACTCACCCTCACAGCTCCGCCCATCTTGGAGCAACTTGTAACCGCTGGGGCAAGAGCAGTGGTACGAACCCGGGACATTCACACATTCGTGGACACACAGTTTCCCTCCTTGGTCAAGTCGATACACTTCACACTCATTTACATCTGTCGAGAAATAGCAAAATAAATGCATGTACATGTCAGCCTTAAACATGCATCACAAGACTAGCAAAATGCAGTCTGCATACAAAAGTGACTAGAGGGGAGGAGATATTTAAACTATAGGTAATTATACAGCCTGACATAACATAGCATCTTGTAAACACATTTGAAGCAAACTCTCATTTCAAAATGTTACTCAAGCATTTACAACTTAAAAGCAACTGAACTGCGACCTAAATGGATGCTAATCAGCTTGTGACCTCTCAAGAGGATTATTTTGTTTGTCACAGACTGGCTCCAAAGATTACTCTCATTTGCAACCATATTAATCACTAGAAGAGTTAAACATCCAGGTATTCAGGGATACTTTCAGCAAAATAAGTCCCTATAACATGAGCTATTTGCCCTGCAGGGATGTTCTGGAGCAGGGCACCAGCTCGAGGGAACTGCTCTCTAGCTGACCTTACCTCCCTACAAGGAAGAGCAACAACAGGAGAATTTCCCCACAGGGATCAATTAAGTTAACACATAATTACAGCTCACCCTGACAGATACTGTTGTCAGAGGTGCCACTCATGTGAAAGCCTGCATCACAGCTGCAGTGTTGGGCCTGGTTCACTTGGGCACAGCGAGGTCTGCGGCTGAATGCTGGATCATTCATAACACTCCACTCTGGTGGTGCTGGAAGAAAATATAAAAGTTGGACTTGACCGAGAGGAAAGTCTTGCAAATAGAATCTAACTAAGCACAGAAGCATTACTTCTGTGCTACTGACCTGTCTGGGTTTGGTGTTGGCAGTGAGAGCCACTCCAGTTTTGGGGGCAGGTGCATTTGTACTGGTTGACCCCTTCTACACAGGTACCTCCATTTTGGCAGGGATTACTCGCACACTCACTTATATCTGTGGATGTAGGACAGAATTTACTTAGCTGTAGTCAACATGTTGAATCCACTATACATGAAAGGCACAACAAATTTGCAAATTGGTCAGTTTTCTACTATTTTCCTCTGATATACATATTTCTAAAATGAAAATAGAAAAAACAACCATTTTCTGTTATGGTGCTACCTTCAACACTGTTCTGTTTCTTACATAGTTTTTCCCTAGACTGAAAGTTTATATATGCGCCTGTGTAAAGTGAAAAACGTATCCAGAAATGTCTTAAAAGTCTATCAGTAAGCTTCTGCCAATGATGAAATTCGAGAAGACTAGGTGCTTGATAGAGGTTTCAGAATGTAACTTATAGAACAAAGCAACACAAACTCAAAGACTAAGGACCATCTATGAAATGTTGTATGCCTCCACCAACCAGTCAAGTTGCAGTTTACAACCATCTCCTCTGTGTTTTTGCAGAGCCTTATGTTGTCACAGTGAAGCTGACCTTTGACTTTTTGGATATAAAATGTCATCACTTCATCATTTGAGTGCAATTTTTTGTCATAATTACAAAAAAATGTGCAGCTACAACCAAACACGTGTTTTGTTAGGTCATAGTGATCAATGACCACTAAAATCTAATCTGCTCATCCTTTGTGCCGAATTTGACGAAATTCTGTCAAGGATTTCATTAGATATCATGTTTACAAGAATCAGATGGAGGGATGAACGTACAGATAGCCTGAAAACATAATGTCTGCGAAGGCATAAAAAAGGATAGTAAGATTAGGTCGAGTTTGATACCTATGAAAAACTTCATGAAAATCCATCCAGTTTTTATTTGTTCTCTTTGAAGAAAAGTACTAGTTAGTCTGATTAATTCTAAGAGGGAATATTATTAAAGTGTCATTCAGTAAAGTAAAGATGGAGTCTTCTCTGGACAAAGATTATTGATATTGACTTAGTTAGCACATTTAGATAGTTAACCTGCCAAATTTATCATCCTTCTCGCCTTCACTGCCCCAACGTCACTGTAACTGCCTGTGACTGTGAGTAAGAGTACAGTAGTTCCAGCAAGGGCAAATAGTGTGGTGCAAAATAACCTACTTTATACACACAAGAAGAGATCCATTCATTAATCCATCAATGTTAAAATATTGTGCTATTTGGGGCAAACTGAATAATAATAGAATAGAATGAATACTAATATTTAGTAGAGACATACAAAAAAATACAAACTGACAACAACAGAATGTAGGATGACACTGACTGTGATCTTGTGGCAGCACTAAGCTTTGTTCTGTGTCTCAAAGTAAAAGTTATGATCTTTGTTTCTGTAGTTGGCTCTGTGAGCTGTGCAGATGTACAAATCATGAAGCAGACTCTGCTCTTTGAGCTTCAGTGCTGAGGCCACAGTATACTGGATGACAACCAGTTCCTTTAATTTTTATTTGGCTTCACCAAGGGCCACCACAGGACCATGACATGAAAAGGCCCACTTCACTCTGCGAGGTATTTTTAAACTCTTCTTAGCTTTAAAGTTTTTCACACTCTGTCAATACTGCTTTTTGAGCATGACTAAATATAGACCTCTTATGCTGGCCTGAAAAACATGAACAGGGATAATACTGTGCAGAGTCAAGCCCTCTTATGTTGTTTTAACCATGAATGTCAATAAACGTATGCACATGTTCAACTGAGTGTGCCACTTGGAATTTCTGGAAGAGTGCCACCAGTGCAGGCTGAAGGGGGGGCTATCAATAGCATACTTAGCTTTCTTTTGTGCTATCAGAGCAGAGTGCTGGTATAATACCTGGACCTAACCCCATCCAGTGGGACTGCTGTCAAAGAACCAGGGAAACATGAGCAAGGGGGAGGGGGTTATCTTACAGTAGCCCAAGCAGTGCTGTTAATGAGGAGTAGAAACCTGAAGGGGAAGGCACCCCACAGTGGAATGCAGTACAGGTGTTTTTCTGTGTTCAGAGACATTTAATGCCATTTTAACGAGGGCTTCATTCAGTGTACTGAGGAGCTCCAGACACTCCAAAGAATGGCTCTTTTCTTTGCCTGTTATCTGCGTGTGGCTTCTGAGCTGATGTCTCTTTCAGCCTGGCATTCAGAGGCTTCTGAGCCAAGGTCATCCTAAATGGATGTGGGGATTTTTGCTCTACAGGGAATAATATAGTTGCCCAGGCCCAAAACATTCCACCAAATCATACATAAGTATGATCTCATACCTGGTGAAAATTGAAGATTTGTGGCAGGTAATAAGTCTGGACCTGCTGTATCTTTCTCAACAGCGAAGCTCACCTTTACAGATTGCACTGATGCCAGTCCAGGTGCCGTTGTCCCGGCAAACACGTGTGGCAGAACCAACAAGATGGTATCCCTGGGAACAAGTGAAATGGACCTCATGTCCGACAAAATACTTTGAGCCAAACTTGGTTCCATGAGCAGGGGCTTCCAGGGAGGGGCAGGTGGTGGGAGCTGTGAGAGAAAGAAAGAGAGCACGAGAGGAAGGCTGGTCACATGTGGAATAAGCCTCCCAACATCCTCTGGCATTCTCTGCCTGGGGATATACACGTGTCACTGGGCAGTGCAGAGCCTTCATGGGAAAGGACGGTTCAAATGCCTCATTTACAGTCAACCAGCAAAGGACCGGCCATTTTTATGAGTCCGAATTGCACTAGCAGTTAAATGTTCTAGTATGCTCTGGAAAGTTTAATGCTTGTATAATGCTTGAATAGTATATAATTACATTTTAATACATAACAATGTGAGTGGATTACATTTTTGACTTATATGAGATTTTTATGCTTCCTTCAACTTGAGCCATTGCAGAAAAATGTTTCCTACTCTTTGTACCTCAAGTGAAAAGAGTACATTTCAGATCCAGCATGATAAATCACACATGGCCAGACCTCAGTCACGTTCAACTCATGTTTGTAGCTCCGCTGTACCCTATTCTGACTAATTCTTTGGACAGATAACGTGAAGGAATAAATCAACTATAATACTATCTAAATCAAAAAACTGACATTTTTTGATGTAGATTGTTGGATTTGATTCCAATCCTAGCATGTAAAGCAGGTGGTGTGATCATTTTTCCTTTGTCTTTTTATGTTGTTGTGTCTCTATTGCTATAAATGTAAAATACCAGCTTCTTCTTGTCCCGCCAAGTATTCTCCACAGAGTTATAGACTGCACTGGTCCATCACTAACAAATTGGTCTCAGTGTCGGCTGCCAAACAACACAATTCCACAAATCCACTTCCCCTGTCGAGTACCCAGTTCTGTAACTGAGATGGCCATGAACTGTTGGAAGAAGATATATAATCCCATAATACAAGAAGCCATGCCTGGCTCTCTGTCGTCACTCATTGAGGGAAAAAGGTTTTGGAGATCAACTTCAAACAAGTGAATGTTTCTAAAATGCTACAGACTAGATACTTTGGAATCTTCTTTTGCCTTCAACTGAACAGTCTTTCACTGAATGACAGAACAAACCTTCAGTCACATCATGAGTCCATATGAAAATTTAAACAGCATTGCAAATTAAGTTAAATGAATACATCGGGCCCATTCTGTGAAATAAACATGCAAAGTGATTAAATGCATAACAGATTAAATGATGCCCTTTTTCTCGTAGCCAACCAAATACTCTGTTTACATGATAAGTGGAGCAAATCTCAACATCTGTTCTGTATTCTTGGCAGCCTGTTATCAGGCATGTTGATTTTACAACACAGAGCTCATAGATGTGTAAATATGAATAATTTAAATCTATTTCATACAGTCATTCAAATAAATACTTTTGCCATTTTTACATACTCCATAATAACGGTAAATAACTTACTTATGTCACAGTATGAGGTATCATCATCTGTATGCAGTATAAGAACTAGTTTATAAAAATGATTAGTGAAGGCAAAAGTCTTTTTTCACTCAAAGCATTTTCACATATATGTGTACATAACAAAATGAATGTTAGCTGAATTCTATTTAGTAGGCTGGCTCTCTGTCACACTGTCATGGCCGACTGAGATGCCTGAATTGAACAACGCCGGTGTTAAAGTTATTAGTACCACCTGTGTTTTTCCTGCTATGATAAATTCAAATGTCTGCTACAAAAACGGCCTATAAAGATGACAATCATGATGATGAATATGATAACTGTGGAGGTGGTGTGTGTTTTCTATCTGTTTATGACCCACCAGCTGACTGGTCTGCTTGAGGTAACTTGGAGACCGAGTTCTGCAGCGTTGCCAGCTTCGACTTCATGATCCTGAGGCCCTCCGTAAATCGCATCTCCTGGCCTTTCAGAAACTTCTCCATCTGACGAAGCACCCCGACCACCTGATGCTTATCCATGCACGTCTGTTAATAAAGCATGAGGACTGTGAGCAGAATTAAGAGTTATAAAAGAGTCTTGGCTAAACATGGTAAAATTTATTGACTTTATAGCAAGAAAATGAGTGCTGGATTAAAGGTTACCTCACTTTAATGGTCATAAAATGTAAAACACAAGTGGTGAATAGACATTACTGGGCAGCTGTGGAGAGTGATGTAATTGAAACTAAATCCATATTATTGGTGGTCACACAGTCATTATGGTCATTTAGTTCTCCCTGATATTAAAAGATATTATGTAACACTGACAAGACTTATTAGTGAGATGTTTTTACTGTACCTGATTATAGAGGAACTCCGCATTTATTTTACTTTAAACTATTGCTTTCCACTTTTTCCACTAGACCTCAGTGCACTCACATGTGAGATACTCTGGGCCTACCATCTCTCTTCTTCTCTGCCTCACCTCTTTTCACTCTTACAACACAACTCCAGTGGCAGACACAGCTGGACAAAAGCTGTCTGGCAGATGTCAGAGGGACCTAAGTCCAAAATGCTGTTCCTGTGTATATTTTGCATGGCGGTAGGAAGGCACACGCTCATTGGATAATCCTGAATGGGCACACTCACAATAGCATGGGTGCCACAGGCTGTTACTTTGGGGAGAACGCTTGTCAAGCCATTACAAAGTTCCTCACAGAAAGTGCCTCTAATCCTTTCAGGAGGGTTTATTAATCACATGCTCATTGGAACAATTTCTCTGAGCAGCATACCTTAAATTCCTGCTCTGGCATTCGGAGGGCTTTGTACAATAATAACTAGCTTCAATACATTAAAATTCATTGTGCACATAGTTTGGACCTGTGCAGTAGTAAGACTGCTCATTTTACCTGCCCCAGGCAAAAGGGAAATGCCACCAGCTGACAAGACATGAGAGGATTCATATCCAGATGCAACCATATGTATTTTTTAGAAAGTTCAAAAAGTGTAAAGAAATTTCTCCAGTGGAAAATGTAGACCATGATCACAAAAATGGAAAAATGACACATAGGACTTAGACATAATCACAAGTTATGCTGGATGGAAGCTGGATGAAAAGCTCAAACTAAATAAAAAACAATTATTGCTTGTTGGGCAACACTGTAGGTACTAAGATTATAGATTTTAAATCACCACATGCATAAATATATATATTTCTGAAAATTATTTTGCTCAAAGTTTGAGATTTTATACAGCACAGATTGCTCATTCTTGGACAAGTAAAGTAAATTACTCCTACCTGAACGGTGGCATGACCATTCTGGACAGCTGTCAAACACAACAACAACAAACACCTGCGTCCAAAAGAGAGTGCCATGTCCGAAAGTCCAGGAATAATAAAGTAATGTTCCTTATAGATGTTCTCAAATATTTAACAGACTTCTTTTCTTCGATAAAATCCTCAATAAAACTGTTTCGCAACTCCGTCCACTGGTTTCAGGAGAGTGGAAGATGCTCATCAGGTGCCTGAGACAGATGCGCTCCGTCTCTGTTTATCTGCACTCTTGGAAAGTTTAGCCTCTGAGCTCTGCACGCTACCAGGTTTCCTGCAGCAAGAATCCCTCCCACCGTGATACTCCCAAACACTTTTCTCTCTACATCCCTCTGCCGCTGACAGGAACTCAGACACACAATACAAAGTTACAGCTACATATTAGGCAACTTACACGAGTTTTAAATCATTATGAATTTAAAATATGTTTCTTTTTTCTCACAAACTTAACAAATTAGCATTTTCATACAACTTATTACGAAACGTGTCGTTAGCCTTCTGTGGGAGGCTGCGTCACCTAAACACACACCTAAATAAAATGTGTAATATCAGCTCATAGGCATATAAATATGACATTAACCTGTTTTGTGGATAAGTTTTATTCTCACCTACGGTGTGTGTGCTCTGTTGTCTGTCAGTCTGTATGTCAGGGTTTCATTTGTAGAGTCGCAGCGACACCTGTTGGTCAATAAACTGCACTGCACGAGCGCCTGAAGTCGAGCTCATCATCCTCGTGCGCCAAATGCGTGCGCAAGCAAGATCCTCTGCATAAAATAAATAAATAAATAAAATAAAATTTGACAAAAATACGTTGTTGCTAATAAAGCGACTAAAACAAATAAAAAGCTTCCGAAAAATAGCTCAGTGTCAAAACTCTGACCATTTTTTTGTACGATAACTTCGGTATAATTAATGACGTCATTCAAAATTTTGCCTTCATACTATTATTTTCAGTCTTACAGGTCCATGAAGTACACAGAGGTGGGAAATATTTAATTCGCGTTATTTTCCCCCCAGCTTTTTTGAGCCATC
>OMNN01002533.1:2470-14889 GCA_900302755.1 Chromis chromis | reverse complement strand
GATAGATAGATAGAGAGAGAGAGAGAGAGAGAGAGAGAGAGAGAGAGAGAGAGAGAGAGAAAGACAGTCCTGTGCTTGTTCTCTCCGTGGATGTCTCTGGATCTGGAGCTCCATGTCTCTGATCTGCATCCGCTGGCCTCACCACCTGCTGTCCTGCTGTCCCCTCCCCCCTCATCCCCAGGCCATCTGCCTCAACCGGTTGAGGCAGATGACCGCCTTCCCTGAGCCTGGTTCTATCGAAGGTCCCACCCCCTCCCTACCCTAGGTTTTTTTTGGTTCCTTCCCACCGTCGCTGACTGCTGCTCATAGGGAATCCAGAAGCAACTTTGGATTGTTGGGTTTTCTGTTCTTCCTTACTATGTTAAGCTCTATGTGATGACATATGTTGTAAATATGCGCCAAATAAATAAAACTGAATTGAATTGAATATATTTTTGCTTTTATTAACTAAAAAACAAATAGAAATATATGATAAAAACAGCTGTGGACATTATTTTTGAAATAATAGCTGACCTAAAATGCTGAATGTCAGCAGCATCTTCGCCTGTGGATAAACGGTGTAAAACCCAAAGATACATCTTTATAACTCCAAATTTTCAACAGACTTTGTTATAAATTTGTTGCATTAAAGTCAAAGAGCAGAGATGTCACTTGAGGCATTTCCTCAGACTTGCCAAAATTCCCCTGAGCCACAGAGAGCACTACACTATGTAACACTTTCTGACAGGCTGAGCGCCGCTATGTGAATCTAAATGCATTTAAAGCTCAGTGTGCAGCGTGCAGTATCCTGTGAAAGTAGAGCAGGTATTTACTAACCTCATGAGGTTTCTGTTCACTGTCACCTGTCTTCCCTTCGGTTCCCTGGAGGAGCTTTGAATGTCTTGTTCTGAGAAAGAATCAGACGCCCGAGGGTTAATATTTAATTCTCTAAGCTTCAGCACATCTTTTAAAACAGCCATGAGCCAAGTCTTCTCCACCAGCAGAGACACAGCCAAGACTTTAGGAAACACACTTTCACCAGTCAGGGCCAGTTTAAAAGTAGCTGCTCACCTTGTGCTTCTTACACTTCATGGAGAAATTTTCTTCAATGAGAACACAGTCTGCAAGAACGAGAACAGAACAGGAGTTGAAGATGCCGCACTGATTCACCACAAAGGTTCAACCGCCCACACTTGCAAGTTTAGACCTAGCGGAAGTGATAACGGCCAAGAGCAGTTCACAAAAGGAGCTATTTCCAGACCAGTGCACACACATGCATACACACACACAGGAACTCACATGCACACACAATCGCACAAAGCACCAGTCGAGGGTGTATGTCTTCAACTTTAGATTTTAACAAGTACAGAGTTAATCTGGGACTTTAGACGTGTGCCAGAGAACACGGAGGCTCTATTGTGCAACAAAAAGCAGTTCTCTTCATATCACTGTTAATCTCAGGTTGGATGTACAGATAGCACAAAGGCAGTACTGGTTTCTAGAAAGTCCTGCATCATAATGGGGAAGAGGAATCTCCAAAACATAATGGACAAGTACAACCAAACCTACATACTATTTAAGGTGAATAACTAAACAATAACAGCTTTTCTGCAGAAATCAGCCAGTCAGATTTAATGCTGTTTAATGCCATTTTAATGCTATACTGTAAAATTTTGAATGCCATGACCGTGAACTCAAGAAAAATTACACAGGTTTGTTTTTCGTAAAAGATGATTTTTATATGAAAACTGTCACTACAAATATCTCATCTTAAACAAAGGCACACATAAATATATATATAAAACTTATGGAGCTGAGAAAGAACTTATATTACTCTGGAGGGTGACCACTAGTTCCCCTTTAAAGCATGTGATTTAGTGTGCCTTTGCTTTTTTTTGCTTTAGCGAAACATTTATTCTATTTGTGAAAATGCAAAAAGGGACATTTCACCATAATTTCCACCTGGTCTAATACGGTCTAGGTCCAGAAAATTCTGTTGAAATGTCCCTTTTTGCATTTTCACAAACAGAATAAAGGTTTCACAAATCAGAAACTGTGGTTTTAAGAGTTTTTAATGCCACTGAGAATCAAATGTAATGCTTTTTAATGCCATTTAAGGCCTTAATTTTCACAAAATCAATTTAATGACTATTAATGCTTTTTAATGCCCCGCGGAAACCCTGAATAAAGTTACAATCTGCACAAAAAACCAGTGACCAGTGAGGAATTCTACTTTGTTCCCTTGAGGCCCACTCACCTGACTCCAGAGCACACCTGTAGTGGTACTTGTTGGGACAGCCTTTGAAGAAGCAGCCCAGTGTAGCACCTGGATTGTGGCACGCCGAACACATCTGAAAACAGAGGATGAAAAGAACAGAAAAGGCACATTTATACACCTGTGATTCCTACTTATCGTGTAAAAACATTAGAGAGGAGGTGGCATTGAGGTGATTACTTCTTAGTCTTTTAATTAAAACACTGCCTTAAGTAGTAATAAATTAGATTAGATGTCTTAATATACAACCACTGATTCATTATCAACACAACACACCAGGGAAGCTCCTGAAAGACCTTTGAAAATAAAATCCAAAGGCTGTAATTATCAGCAGCCAGGCGCTTCAGTGGCCTTGTAAGGTCATTAAATTCATGAGGGTTTAGAAATCTGAACATCTTTAGAGCTTATGAAGGAGAAATCTGCCTTAACAGATCTGTCTCACAGCACACATTTAGCTTCAGTTACATATCTGGCAGCTGACTGAGGGTTCTCGTAGCATGCTTAGTGGTGGCCAAACTAAAGGGAACATGGCTAAACCTCCTGCAGCCCTGCTAGTAGGTAGCTACCCACTAGTAGCTGAAGTATTTATCATTGCTCACGCTATCCCCGGAGTCATTCTGCCTGATGTGCTGGATCGATTTGTTTTGAGGAAAGCTGACATGTTAGTGTGAGGGTGTTGCTTCACCTAGTGGACACGAGTGGGGTTATTGCTGAAACAATGACCTGATTCCAGATTCATAGACAGAAGCTGGTTTGCAATGATTGTTTAACTCTCTGAACCCAAAGTCTGTGGGGGGGTTCAAAGGCATATCTTTAATAAAAAAAAACATCTGTGTTCCAAAAGTCATAAAAATGACACCATTTGTCAAAGCAAATCACTTTTACTTTATAATAACTTTTCACTATTCTGTATGACTCTTTAAACTAATCTCAAAAATAAACCACTGGCAGTAGATTCTGTAAAAAAGAAAAGAAAAAAAATCTGTGCTCATCAGAGCAACTTTGAAGACTTAAGTGACTCAGCTCCAACCGACAGTGCCGTGACAAAACTTCAGGGACTATTCAGTTGAACTGCAGGCTGTGTTTACACGGAACAAAGAGATGACAAAGATGGAAACTAATTCCATTACATAGCGTCACCATTTTCTCCAGAGTGGGTAACATTTGGGGGCACTTTGAAAAATGCTGTACATGTTGATTCCATGTTTTTACAATTTTTGTAAAACTAATAATTAAAGAAACTCAACATTCATTTTTTCTTTATAATGCATGGCTTCATTTTGTCCTACCACACAGTAGACATGCTTGGCTTTTTTAACCTTTATTTATCCCCTTAGGGAAATTCAACTTCTGCATTTAACCCATCCTACTATACATACTAGTAGCAGGTGCAGCACCCAGGGAGCAGTCAGGGGTTAAGGGCCTGCTAACATGCAAAGCTAAAATGGTGAATATAATCTAACCTTTATTGATCCCCTTGGGTTCCTTCCTTCTCTGCATTGACCCATCCTATTCAAAGTTAACCTTAACTATACATACTAGGAGCAGTGGGCTGCCGTGGTGCAGCACCCGGGGAGCAGTCAGGGGTTAAGGGCCTTGCTCAAGGGCCAAACAGTGGCTGCAGTTGGGATTCGATCCTCCGACCTTCTGATCAGTAGTCAGGGGCTTAACCTGTTGCACCACCACTGCCCCCCACTTCTATCCATGCCTGGTCTGTTTCTTGCAGTGAAAAATGAGTATAAATTTGACAGAAGCACATAACTGCTTGGGGATCAGAGAATAAAGCTACTTCTGGCCATTGACAGATTCCAGTTCTTAACAGTGAATATTTTCAAAATTTTACACTGATGTCAATGTGATGAAAATAAGATGTTAGTTTAGGAAATGACATCAAAAATTAAGTTAAGGCTGTATCCAGACAAAGAGCTGGTGGCACTACTTCTCCAGTCGAGGGCCATCAAACCACTGTAGAAGAAGAGGGCCCAACAAGATGATGTAATTGAAAGAGAGCCGGTAAACTTCATACAGTGAAAATGAATAGAGAAAACAATGAGGATATACAACATTTATATGTGCTAGATCTGTTACTTTGAGAGAGGCTGCAGTTTCCTCATTGTTCCACAAACATCTCAAGTTCTTCAGTAAAAAAGAAGCTCCAGTGTAGCTTTGGAAACGTCATCATCGTTAAGTAGTCGTGAGTCTTTACTCACGGCAAGTGGAACACATCAAACCATGCAAACCCTTAAGCAAAACAGAATCTCTGATACTGTACAAACTACAATGTCCTACAGTCCCATTATCCTCACAGAGACTGGAAATGTGAAGACTTTAATTACATTAATATGAAAGACATCTAAATATAAATTAGATGGTTGATTTCCATGTGTAGTATAATTTGTTTAGGGCTGCCACGACTAGTCTGCATAATAAACGCACAAAATTCATAAACATTAATATTCTAGGCGACAAATGTCAGTTGTAAATCATTTTTTGTAACTGTTGCGTCATGGAGTTGTTTGTGTTTCCAGTCATTGATCAGCTGCACTAAAGCTTTAGAAAATGGCGGCTCCAGCAGAGTCTAGCTCAAGAAGACCCAGAACTTTCAAAGTATGGGAGTCATTTAAATGATCACAGAACAAAAGCATGGTTTGTACATTGTGCAGCGTTTTGATGTCAGACCACAGTAGCAGAGCGCTGTGGTCTGACATCAGTCCCTTCACCATCGCCTGAAGAGAAACACAGGTACTATTCAGGAGGATGCACCATCAGAAAAGGCAAAAACCACCACCAAGTGTTGTCTGTTCATGGGGAGAGATGAAGTAATAATAACAGACATTTCTATAGTGTTGAATATGTAGCTTCTAAATACACTTACAAACTTCAAATCTCAAATATAAAAGCAGAAAAATCGGATTACTTACGGATTACTTAACAGATAACTTGCCTTAACAACTGCCTTGAAAAAAACTGTCAGTGGTTGAAATGTTGCAAATAAAACTAAAGTGATCTCTGATTCAGTGTGGAGGTATTTTTAGCATAGCAACACAAATGACAGTATCTCAGTGTTGTCCGTCTGCACCAACAATTTCTGGTCTTTTTCAAACTGACGTAATTGTCAATTATTCATGTTTCTTCCTGCTTTGATTTTAAAACACATCTAAAATCTACCTAGTGTCCTAGAAGGAAGAAAGACTGTAGTGCATTAACATCCATAGTATTCTGTCACCTCCAGCTACATCATACCAGCCACATATGTTCATACTACAGGCGTAAAGTGCAGTTTTACCGTCTCCTGGGCCACCTTGACAGCCTCCTCCAGCCCGTAGACTTTGCCCTTCACGAGGAACACGCCTGCAGACCAGATGCCGCAGTCTTCGTGGAGCCAGTACTCACAAGGCTCCAGAGGCAGCACAGGTGGGCTATACCAGTCCTCCACATCTGCAGAACCAGCGTCTGTCCGGGCCCGCTTAGCTGCAGGGCTGCCAGTGCTGTCGCTGGTCCCCCGTTGGTTCTCCAGGAGGCCCTTCTGCTTCAGCTGGGTGCCCGGCCTGAGGGCCCACGACGTGGGCGGAACAACGGCACGCTTCCTCCCCCTGCCCCTCATGCTGCAGGATGAAGAGTCAGAATCACTGTAGTCATCCTCCTCCTCTTTGAGGCCCGACGTGCTGGCTGGTGTTTTGGTGCTCGGCCGGTACCCCTCGGGGTAGTAGGGGCCGTGGAGGTCCCCCAAGTCCATGGCATTGGCCGACTGCCCACACAGGCAGCAGACCAGAGAGCGCTGGTGCTGGCTGTGCATGGACACCCGGCCCAGCTGCAGGCAGGAGGTGCTGGGTACGACCGCAGAAATAAAGCCGCTGGTGTGAGCCTTCTTGGGTTGTGTCTTTACCTCCTCGGGGTAGTTGATCACAGTACACAGGGATGGGGACGACTGCCGACGCTCCACATGGATGAACGGAGAAAAACTGTCCAACCTCAAATCTCTTTTCTCCTCTTTGTAATTTATGTACCTCAGCTTGATCTCGGGCTCCTTGGGGGAGAACATGGAGGAAGACTGGACCTGCTGGAATTTCTTTCGCCTTCGTTTGGGAGTGCGAGCTGCTTTCGTCTTGGCAGTGGGAGACGTTTTGCTACCAGGAGCTTTGCTTTTGGCTTTGCCTGGACTTTTCTTTGGAGATTTTGATGGTGGTGGAGACAACTTTGCCACATGTATTTCAACTGAGGGGTCAGGCAGAGAAAGCACCTCTGGCTCCTTCTTTGAGTTCTTGTGCGCAGCACACTGAGGACTTGACTGTGATGAGGTTTTCCTCTTTGACTTGGTGGGGCTGCTCTGTGGTGGCTGCACAGGGGGAGACACTGGTTCTCTCTTTGACCTCCTGTGCACAGCAAACGGAGGACTTTTTGGAGGTGAGCTGCTGTGTGCCTTAGAATTATTAATGATGTCAGAATCAGAGGTAGTGTCTTTGCAACTGTCAGTATTAATGTTCCTAGATTTACCCCTTGTCACTGGAGCTACTGCTTTTCGTTTTGTTTGTTTCACTGAGAAAGGTGCCTTCACTTTGCCTCTCCTTTTATTTACTAAGGCAGCATTAGTCCTCCTAGGACTGGCTAAGGTGGAATCACTAGATGCTGATTGGAAAGCACTGGCTTTCTTATGGGTGCGTATACATCCTGACACATTATACCTGCTTGAATTTATGTTCATGACTATGGCCTCTAACCGCGTCCCTCTGCCGGAACGCAATGGCAGCTTCCTTTCTTTTAAAGTTCTCTGTAGCGCCTTTGCATTCCCATTCATGTGAGGAACAACAGTCTTGGGTTTGTTTTCCGAATCATCTGACACACAAACATCATCTGTCAAGTCAATCAAAGGCTCCAACACAGCCTTTCGTCTATGGCCTTGCTGTTTATTTTCATCGCTTGAATCCAAACTTGTGATGCCGTCACTGATGCCAGAGTTTGGCTGAATGGCCTCTTCTGTACTCAAGTCATCACATGCAGTCTCCTCGGCTATCTCTAGATAAGAGTTTTCACCGCTGGGCGAGCTGGAGGCCTGAGGCAGGATGAACACATCATCCACATCGTCCAGTGAGGTAGCCGAAGGGGAGACGGGGTCGTCCAGAGGACTTATATAGTCCCTGTTAAGAGAACACAGGTCCCTAGTACCTGTGCTGTCTGAGACGACCACCGTGTCCTTTTTCTTTGACATGACAAAGACTACGTCAGAGCCCCCTCTCCCCTCATCCTCCCCCGTGACAGGGGTGAGAGTCTCCGGTGATGCTCCTGAACTTGACCAGCCGTCTCTTTGACCATTCTCTAAACCTCTGCTGTTTTCCCGAGTAAGGCTGTGCTCCTCTTTGCCTTGTAGAGGCTTTTCTAAATCCCCATCACTGGAAATGACTCCACCATTAACCTCACGAGGCTCCTGCGTTAGACATCCTCCCGCATCGTTCTCTGGTCCCACATGAGCCTGAGACAACGACTGAGTGGCGAGGTCCACTGGCCCGTCAACCGACTCCGTATAATGCTGGTTCAGTGCATAGCCAGTCTCCCCGAGCCCCTTATCTGTGTCACAAGGAGGGTGGAGGGAGAACTTGCTGATAGGCGGCACGCTGTACAGAGGCGAATGTTGAGATAGGGAGTCGTGGGTGGAGAAGACGTGAGACCTGCTCACATAGGAGAGGGTGACTGTAGTGTGGGAGAAGGCATTGTCTGGTTGAATTTGATCCCCTGATTGGAGCGTGATGTCCGAGGCGCTGGTCTCTGAGAATTGTAGTCCAGGGTTGCCGGTCCCGGAGTTCGGGTACCAGCTGGGGCTCTTGACAACTTGCACGGCATCGAGTGCCGGGGAGTTGAGGACACATTCCCCCCCTCTCCTGGTCAGGTCGATCACAGTGGGGATGCTGGAGGTGGAGAGGTCTTGAGGCTGTAGATCATCTACGCTCCCAGGTGGCTGCTCCATAACAACTGCCACAGATGGAGAGGAGAAAAGAAGCTGGTTTAAGTTATAAACGTAGGGACAGAAAATCTATTTCTGATAGTATATCACTAGCCTCTCTACCACTGTCCAGCTCAGCAGATTTCCTACAATCAATTCTCTTTTTTAGAAACTTGAGGTCACAGTTTGACTTATGGCCACTAAGCTTCCTCATTCTATCACTTTGTGTGCTGTTCACCCCTTCGTAAAAAGTTCATTTTATTGTAAGAACAAGCAAACATTTCAAACAAGCCCTTATAGCTAAAGTCATACCGCTGACATTAGCTAGAAAACTGACGTGTGCTTGATTTTCATTAACGCTGGGGAACATAGCAAGGGTTAACTGTAAATTTACGATTTGGCTTATTTCCAAATTATCGAAATATTCTCAAACATTTGGAATATTTAGTCGTTATGTTCAGAGGATACTGTCTCTTCAGACAACCGGCTCACTTTTCACCACCAACGCTGACAGGTCAGGTTTGCTAACGATAGTTAGCTTAGCTTAGCCGCAGCTAACGTTAGCAAGCTAGCTAGCTAGGCCTGGCTAAGCTCCGGTAACGCTCTCCTGCGTCGAACTGCGTTGATTCTTTGACAGTTTAAAATAGTTTTCGGTAAAGGCGGAATGTCACAGACTTCAGGACACGACTTCACAACTTCTACTATTCGATACCAACCACTCTTCATTTCGGCGACGTCTACTCCTAGGAAAAACTTAATATTCCGATAAAATGCGGACTTATGTGGCTTAGTGATACGCAATGTTCTTTACTACCTTCTCCGGCTGGTTTCAACTTTGTTACAAGAACAACGGCAGGCGCAATTTTAAAATGTTAAAAAAATTTTCAAATTGTGTTTATTTCATAATTCCGAATTGAAGAGTGGGTCTTAACAGCTAAAAGAAATAAACTTTGCTGTGTCGTGGATGCGAAAATTTAACGACAAGCGAGGCATTACTAAATTGCGGGTTACTTTTCATGGAGTTTGGCACCACGTTCTCTCCATTAAAGAGCACGGTACGCAGCGGGGCAAGGCCCGGCTGGATGGAACAAAGACAGAGCGGAGGTAATGACTGCGCTGAGCTGCTCATCAAAACTTACCCGGACGGGAGAAACCGTAGCGTTTTCAAACGTCCAGTTAAGAATCCGTCCCAGCCTGCATGTCCTTCAGCAACACGTCTGCTCTAATGAACCCGGGTATAAACTATACAGACAGAAAGCCCTAAATTAAATAAAGATCCCCACACTTTCCAGGAACACTCTGACAGCAGCTCTGTCAAGCTGTTCAATACATAATCTGTCGCATCCGGGCCCCTCCTTCATCATAAAACACTCAGTAAGGCGTTTCAGTGCTTTTTAATTTGAAACTATACGAATTAAAACATAATATTAAAACAGTAAAAAAAAAAAAACTAAACGAATAATTGCATTTGTAAGTGTTAGCAGGAGGGCCGCCCAGTGTTCAGTATGATTTGCACTTTATCCAGCTGTTGCATCCAGATGTCACAGTGTTCAGATAATAAAGTTTAAACAGGCAGAGAGGGACGGTGAGGAATCTGTCTGGTTGTTCTGGGAGTAACAGAATGATTTAGCTTTGCCCTCAGCTGTGGGCTGTGTAATCCCGGGTGACTTGACGTGTAAAGTGAGCAGCAGGGGGGAACAGTTGTCACTCAGCTGTGGAACAGAGAGGCATCATGGGAGCCCACTGGTCTGAATCACTGACACTGAACCTGTGGGGCTGTTAACAGTGAAGCCCATAGTGCTCCTTTATTTTACTGACAATCACAACCTACAAACTAACACATATAAATATTATGAAGGCAACAAATGAGATTAGTTTTCTATTAAACTGGGACATTTGCATTGGATGTATATACTCATATAAAAAAGAATGATCAGAATTAAAGCAGCAGTGGCTGGAAAGTGTAACCTTTACTTCTTAGTATGTCCCAACACTTCCTATAATGCAGCTTATTAGCATCCTTTGCCAGGAAGTGGGCATTTTAAAGATCAGCTCAGGTGAAAATCAAGTTTTCCAGCCTTGTTAACTTGTTCATAGCATATTTTTATTTGCTAGAAGTGTGTCAGCAAGCTCAGTAACTGTATGAAGGCCATATAACATGGCTAAAGGCTCCAGGAAAAAAGCATGTGAGTGGTCATTGTGTTACAACTGCTTTGTGCAACCAGGGTCAAGAATGAACCTTATGATCGACCTTTACAGGAGCAGATAAGAAGTCCTGAAGGTGTTACTGCAGGATCACATGTACAGTATATGACCTCTTTGTTTTAAGACTCACACCACTCCACAAAACCAGAGCAGTCAGCTGTAATTTAACGTAAATCACAAGAGACCAAAGTTAGATCAGCAAGTGGGCAGCTGTTAAGGAAGCCTAAAAGCCACATATTTATCTACCTCCAGGGGTTTTGCCAATTAAGTTTCGGCCCTGCTTTATTAAGTAATTATATGACCCTATGTTGTGGAGGGACCCCGTGTTAAAATACATGCATAAAGCCTTTGTTATTTCACTTTCTATTGTCCTCAAGAGGGGTATGTATTACCAAATGAAGTTTATTTAATCAAAGGACGGTTTCAGCACTTGATGACGGTTGCAGGACTCAATGGGAACCTGGTGGCAGCAAGCTTAATATTCAGAAGGCCGCAGTTAGAGTCGCCTTAACAGGTCCATGCAGCCATGTAAGAAGCACTACCAGCTACAGCACAGTGCAGATGTTTGGGGTATTAATAGTAAAGTGATATATTTAGTGTGAGCACCCTTTGTAAATATACCGAGAACAATTTCACTTTTAAAGACAGTTTTTTTCAGCAGCGTCTCATAGAACTTGCCTCAGTGGCTTCTGTCTTCATATAACCCCAGACTGACTATGATGTTGAAATCAGGGTTCTGTGGAGGCCACAACATCTGCTGCAGGACTGTGAGTGAAGATGGTTCTATGTGTGGAGTGTTTCCTCATTAGTGTTTGACTGCAGCGCTGTTTATTGATCTTTTTTATGTGTTTTTGAGCATTCTACACCCACTACCCATGAATACAGTAGTTATTAGGGCTGCTCATGGCTCACAGCAGAGCAGGTACAGGTGGGACTTAAAACATTAATACTGGCCTTGTTCCACTGAAGTCAACCAGCAATATCAGGGGACCAGGACCTGCCACATCGGGCTCCCATGCAGCCCTTATGAGTTATTAATTATACCGAGGCATTTCCTGCTTTCACGTCCAAACAACTACTGCGGAAAAGGTCACCAGGGCACAGCCTTGGTCAGTATTATAAATAAGCTGCCTTCATTGTATTCAAACTTGACAGTTGTGTTGCTTTTGGACAGTGATTCTAGAAACCTGGGTTGAACATCATCGTTATTAATACTGTAAAGTTGCTTCAGAAAGTATTGAGACTGCACACATTTTAGTGATGTACATAATTATTCTCATTGCTGATTCATCTGTAGATTATTTTCTGGATTAATTGATACGTTTACTGTCACAGAAGGGGAAAGAAACCAGAAAACTTCACAATTATGAAACGGTGATCAGAGGATTTAGACTTTATTTTCTTAAAAAATGACTGAATTAATGAACTGATTACCAAAATAGTTGGCGATTGCTTTAGTATTTCACAACTAAATTCGATTGATTCATTGTTGCAGCTTTCACTGGAAGACAGTCATCCCAGTTTCAGGTCAGAGGTCTATCTGGTGCCTCCATTCATCCTTCCCTCAGTTCTGACCAGACTCTTTTTCCCTACTGCTAAGAAACACACCCACAGTATGATGATACCACCACCATGCATCACTGTAGGGACGTCACTGGCTCATTGAGTGCTTGGAGTTCTGTCAGAATAGTTTGGTTTTTGTCCAATCAGATCAGAGAATTCTTTTAGTCCTTTAAATGCAGGTTTTGCTTTTATATTCCTAAAAACATGATTTTTACTTTTGGGTATTAGTTGATGGTTAATGGACAAATGCAAATTTGACTCATTTAAGATTACATTTACAACACAAAGTGGACAAAAAGCTAAGAAGGCCAAATACGTTCTAAAGCGACTTTAAATACTGTATCAAAGATTGTGTGCCCCCAAATGGGTGGAAGTTAACTCTGCAGGGTTAGAAGTTAAAGCAGATAATAACTTCACATATTTTTTCTTTCTTTTTTTTCCCTTTTAAAATCTCCTTGCACA